>PVKC010017511.1:0-20181 GCA_004027635.1 Crocidura indochinensis | reverse complement strand
AAAAAAAAAAAAAAAAAAAAAAAAAAAAAAAAAAAAAAAAAAAAAAAAAAAGGACAAAATGATCAATTAGCTGCTATGCAAATGGATCTAGAGTACTGTGCTGAGTGAAATTAGCCAGAAGGTGAGGGGCAGACACAAAATGAACTCTCTAGACACAGTAATGAAATAAATACCCTTAGACAATGGACTGAGAATTGGTCTATAGAAGCAAGCCAAAGGGGTCAGAGTGGGGTTGGTGTGAGATAGTGGATAGTAAGACATTGGCTTTGCAACTTTTTTTTTTTTTTTTTGCACTGTAGTATTTTATGCATGAAACCCTTCCATTGGGGGTTAAAGAGATAGTCCAGCAGGTAGGTGCTTGCCTTGCTGCAGCTGACCTCGGTTCAATCACTAGCACCCCTAATTGGTTCCTCAAGACCAGCAGAAAGGAAAAAGCTAAAGTCACTTTTAATAGCACAAATAGTCACATGGGATAGAGTTCATAATTTGCATTTAAGATCCATAGCACAGTATACAGTCACCTGAGAATCTTGTGGTCCTCAAAACAAAAAAAGGTCTTTAAAGGACATTAGAGTCCACCACGAGTTCAGTCCCCAGTACCACATACTAGTCCCTAAACATATCAACATCGCCAAGAGGGTTTCCTGAGCTCAGCTTGGTATGGCCAAAAAAGCAAAATCCAGGACATGAGCTATATTTTAGTACTAAATGCACAAATTTTGTCATCAGAAAGCTAGGTCTGATTAAGTCTAGCACCAAAGAGCTCTGCCCTTGACCTGTTTTCTCCTTGGAGAAACATAGGACTTGTTATGCCAATTAAATTTTCACATTTATACAACTGCTTAGCATTACTATGTACTATGTAAAATAGAATTACTCTGGCCCTCTTAAGCTCTTGAGTACAATGAGAAATAGATATATTTCTAAATGAGAAAAAAAATTTAGCTTATGCATGTATGTCACATCCTGTTTTCCCTTAGAACTACCTGTAAAACTCTTAAACAAAAACCCTGGTTTTGGGAGGCAGGAAGTAAAATGGGAAGCTGAAGAAACATGTACCTCACCTAAGTTTGCTAACGAGAAAAAGCAGTTCAAGCGAGTGGCCCAACAAAAGAACATATTGGCTCCTGAAGTTTTTGCCAAATAGAACACAGGATCAGTCTTGGGGGAGAAAAGAAAGTCCAGAGCCTACCATACCCCTTTCTCTTGCGCTTGTGAATACATCACACCAAGTATTAGGGATTAGGAGTCTCATTCAATAGATATAGGGTATACTGAATTTTATGAGGCATCTTTCTGCCAGTCTACTGAAAAGCTCTCTGTTGCCAATACCAGCTATTTCCATATTTCTAGTTTATCAATCTGTAGCATAGAACACATAGTGAGTATATTCTGATAGTAAAGATAGCACATGTATGGGAGGGGCATCAAAACCACTCTGACCCAGCAATTTCACTTGTTGGCATCTACTCCAAATGCCCCAAAAGACATTGATTACGTATGCTCATTGCAGCACTATTCACAATAGCCTAAATCGTTTGGAAATGATCTGTATTGCCAGGCAAGGATGACTGGATTAAGAAACTCCAGTATATAGACTAGCATATGAAATAGAATACTACTCAGCTGTAAGAAAAGACTAAATCATGCAATGTTACTACACAGAGGGACAAATTTGAAGAGCATCATGCTGAATAAAGTTAAATCAGGAGAGAGACAAGTATAAGATCTCTCTTATATTTAGAATATATAAAAACATAGTAAGGGAATAATAAATGCCCAAAGTCAACAACAGTATCTGAGAAATGATCTTCATCGAAAGGGCCTGAGAGCCCAGAGGGGAGGGCATTTGCCTTGCATGTGGCTGACCTAGGTTCAATCCCCAGGTCTGAGAAATGATCTTTAGGAAGTTGGTGGGGGCACATGAAATGAATGGGGTGACAATGAGACAATGGAGACACTTTGGACAAAGGTGTGGTGCTTGAATGACTTAGAAAAGAACTCCTACCAATCATAGTATTACAGCTAAGGTACCTAATGTAAAAAATTTAGAACCTGTTTCTAATATGCAATAGAAACAAAATCTTCGACCACAATCTAACCCTTGGGTCTCACATAACGGAGGAGGCCTCAATTCCAAAACTGCAACAGAAAACACCATTTATTATTTTATAAAAACAAAAACAGAAATTCAATACGAGTATTGCCTTTAATTTAGGGCAAGTTTCTGGGAACCGTAAGAAAATTTATCCTAACTATATTGAATTCTTATTAGGCTTGTAACCAGTAAGTCACACCAAAGGAAACTCAGCTCATTTGGGACATGGTGTACATGTATAATTGACTCACAACACCCAAGTTACTTAAGACAACTGGGCCAAAGCACATAGCTTTTAGACTTCTGTTCTGTAGTCCTGAATCTTACATTTCATTTTTCCAACTTCATTTCTGCTCAGTTGGCCCAGAAACACCAAGGATGCGCAGCATTAAATTTCTGGGTGTGAGGATGAAGTCATGAAACTTTCCTATACATGGATGTACACAGAATCTATTACGCTGAGTGAAATAAGTCAGAGGGAAGAGAGATAGAAACAGAATGGCATCACTCACGTATGGGTTTTAAGAAAAGTAAAAGGCATTTTTGTAATATTTGAGACAAAAGAGATGAGGGCTGGAAAGTCCAGCTCACGATAAAGAGTGGTGTGTGCAGTTAAGAGAAATAACTACACTGGCAACTGTCATAACCATGGGAATGAATGAGGGAACTGGAAAGCCTGTCTCAAATACTGGCGGGGGAGTGGGGGAAAAGGAAGGAGATTTAAGGCATTTGTGAGGGGAATGTTGCAGTGGTGTTCTATGGCTGAAACCCAACTACAATCATGTTTGTAATCAAGTTGTTTAAATTACACACACACACACACACAAATTTCTTGGTGTGGTGGCAATAAGTAGATGTGTACCGCCGTGGTGGTGGAGAAACTGGTGGAGATGAAATCATGAGAATGTTTTACTTTTAGGCTCCAATCCTTCTCAAGTGATTTCTTTGCACGGGTCATTCCAACTGGGTGAAATATTCGACAAAGAGCATGTATGTGACTTTATCTGGGATCACGACCCCGCATGCCTTCCATTCCTTACGCCGGTCTGAGGGCAGGCCGAAGCACCCTCGTGTCCAGTGCGGAGGCAGGGGATGGTTTGGGGGCCACACCCGGCGGTGCTCGGGGGTCACTCCCGACTGTCTGCTCAGAAATCGCTCCTGGCAGGCCCGGGGGACCATATGGGGCACCGGGATTCGAACCAACCACCTTAGGTCCTGAGTCGGCTGCTTGCGAGGCAAACGCCGCCGTGCTCTCTCTCCGGCCCCGGAGGCAGGAGATGGGGACCGCTCGGAACCCAGCGGGGCCCTCGACGTTCACCTGAGAAGCTCGAACTCCAGGCCCCCGTCAGTCAACCTCGCACAAAGCTCCTTCTCCCCGGGTCCAAAAGGATCCCCGAGCCGTTCCCGTTCCCGCAGCCAGAGGGGCGCACCGCGTCCGGGGCTGGACACGGAGTGGACGGACGGCACCGCTCGCCGAGGCCTCTCGGGCACGTTCTGGCAAAGACGCCGCCAGGCGCCCTACCTACCATTCGGGCACTTGGGTGCGGCACGTCGGGCCAGGGGCGGCTTCCAGACGGCCCGACGGTTGGCCCCCGCGCCAAGGCCTAGAGCCCTCCCGCCGCCCGCCCGCCCGGCCCTCGCCCCTACCTGGCGCGCCGAGACCCCCCAGTCTCCCCGCAGGGCCTCTCCGCGCCCCGCCCCGTCGTCGCCGCCGCCCCTCGGGGGCCGGGCGCCCTGGAGCTCCTCCCCGGGGCCGCCCCGGAGCCGCGCGGCCGGCGGCGTGGCTAACGGCGCCTCGCCGGCGTCCAGGCCGCGGCCCTCGGGCTCGCCGCCGCCGCCGCCGCTCTGGGCGCCCGGCTGCCCGCCGTCGCGGCGCTTGCGGGGCGCGGCCGAAGGCTCGGCCACGGCCCCCGCGTCCATCTTGCGCTTGCGGGGCGGCTGCGGGGTGCCGGGCCCGGGCGGGGTCCGCGGCGGCGGCTCGTCAGGCCCGTCGCGGAGCAGGAGCCGCTTCCAGGGCACGTGGAACGTGAGCGGCTCGGCCGCACGCCGCTTGGCCATGGGCCCGGAGCACGGGCAGGGCGGGGCGCGAGGGGCAGCGCGGGGCAGGTGAAGGGGCCGGACGTCGCGGGGAGAAGCCTCCGCGCAGCGGCGGAGATTCGAACCTGCGCACGCGGCTGCGCGCACGCGCACTGACGCCGGCCCGCCGGCGGGGACGCTGGTTGGTGGAGCTCGGCTCGAGCGCGCGTCCCCGTGCGCCCCGCGGCCGGAAGTGCGCGCCTGGCACGGAGGGAGGAGGGAGGCGGGAAGAGGCGGTTCGAGGGCCGGCCTGCTGCTCCGCCCCGGGCCTTCCTGGCTTCAGGCCGGCGGGAGAGGGTTGAGCTAACGGGCAATTTGCGAGTCTCTTTGGCAGTGCAATTGTTTGAGACCTTGGGCAGAGCTAACGGTTTCGCTCGGAGGAAGTTGGCCTAAATGCAGCACGCCTTAGGGGCCTGAGCGGTTGGATAGCTTGATGGGACGTTTGCCTTGTTGGGGGCCGAGCCGCACGTGGCCCCCACCGTACCGCCTGGGATGATCCCCGAGCATCCCCAGCTTGGTCCCAAAACAAAAGGATAAAACAAACAAAAGAACGTGAAAATATCCCCGCTTCCAGACTGACGCTCTTCCTACTATCAGAAACAAACGCACCCTTCCAGATCTCCCTTTCCATCTCAATAGTATGAATATTGTGGTTTCTTTTTGTCGGTTGTTGGGTCACACCAGGCAGCGCTCAGGGGTTACTCCTGGCTCTATGCTCAGAAATCGCTCCTGGCAGGCTCGGGGGACGCTATGGGGTGCCGGGATTCGAACCACCGTCCTTAAGCGTCTAAGGCAAATGCCCTACCGCTTCACTATCTCTCCGGCCCCATATTGTGGTTTCTTTACTTATTTTTTTTGTAATTTTACATCTGCACATGTATTATGGGATATTTTTAGAAAACTTTGTTTTCTCTTTTTCTGAGCTATAACAAAGTTGCCCATTCTAAAAAATATATCATGTTTTCGGAATTATACATCTGTGAAATCTTAAGATAATGCCAGTTATCACCCTAGACAGGGGTCCTCAAACTTTTTTTTTTTTTTTTTTGGTTTTTGGGTCACACCCGGCAGTGCTCAGGGGTTACTCCTGGCTCTATGCTCAGAAATTGCTCCTGGCAGGCACGGGGGACCATATGGAGCACCAGGATTCGAACCGATGACCTTTTGCATGAAAGGCAAACGCCTTACCTCCATGCTATCTCCCGGCCCCGTCCTCAAACTTTTTAAACAGGGGGCCAGTTCACTGTCTCTCAGATCGTTGGAGGCTGGACTATATTAAAAACAAAAACTACAAACAAATTCCTATGCACACTGCATATATCTTATTCTGAAATGGGAACAAATACAGTATGTGGCCCGCGGGCCGTAGTTTGAGGACCACTGTCTAGAAGCTTTGTCTTGCTCCGTTTGTAATATCTACTTTCACATCATCTAACCGGTTTAATTATTATCACTAAAAGCAAATGCTTATATCCTAGAGCAGTGGTCCTCAAAGCCCGCAGACCACATATTGTATTTGTTCCAGTTTTGTTTCTTCACATCAAAATAAGATGTATGCAGTGTGCATAGGAATTTGTTTGTAATTTTTGCTTTTACTATAGTCTGGCTCTCCAATGGTCTGAGGGACAGTGAAATGGGCCCTGTTTAAAAAGTTTGAGGTCCCCTGTCCTAGAGTTTGATATCAGGTTAATCATATAGTGTAAACACTGGATTCTTCTATGTTGAGGTTTTCCAAAAGGAAATTTACTTCGTATAGATGTGGGTTTCTCTCCTCTTGAGTAAATAGAATGGCTAGACAAAACAACATGCTTAAACTCCCCCTTACCCCCACCCCTTTGGAGCCACATCTGGTGATGCTCAGGAAATACGACTGGCTCTGTGCACAGGAAATCATTCTTGGCAGACATAGGACACCATATGAGATGTGAGAGATTGAACCCTGGTCAGCCATGTGCATTGGCATCACCCTACCAGCTGTGCTATGGCATCAGCCCCTTTTAGTTTTTTTTTTAATTTAGACTATTGTGATTTACAAAGCTATTAAAATTTCAGTTTCAGCCTTAATCCCATCACCAGTGTCAACTTCCCTTCACCAGTGTTCTCAGAGACCATCCCATGACACCATCATCGCCCTAGCCTGCCAGCATAACAGGCCTCTGTTTGGTTAAGAGTTTGTGTCTCATGATTTCATTGTTGTTGACTCTGGCTTAGCTATTTGTCCTTTACACCATCAATGCACCTGAGTCCCCATAGCCCCTGTCCTTTGCCATTTCATATTTGACTTTCTTCTCTCCTCACTAATACTAAAACCCAGCATTTTTCAACCACTGTGCCGTGGCAAACTAGTGTGCTGTGAAATAGTCTGGTGTGCCATGAAAAATTACAATTTCATCCATAACATGCGGCTTCGGCTCACAAGTAGACCAATCATTAGATTATTTCATAATAAAGTAATTATAAAATAATTTGTTTGATTCCTATTCAAGAGAATTACTTTATATGTAGTCAATATAGGCACAGAGTTCAATATTTTTTAACGTTTTCTAATGGTGTGCCTCGTGATTTTTTTCATAAAAGTGTTCCTTTGCACAACAAAGTTAAACACTGATTTAAACCATTGCATTTTCTCATGCAGTTATTTTAGATACTACATGTAAGTGATACACTTTGTCCTCTGGCTTGCTTCATTTAGCATAGTACCTTCCAATTTCAGCATATTGAAGAGAATTGAACAATTACATTATTCCTTATAGTTGTGTAGTACTAATCCATATGTACCATACATCTTCATGATCCACTGAATGTCTGATATCTAGGTTGATTCCAACTCTTAGTGGATGCTACAATGAATAATGGCAGCATGCACAAATCCTTTTGAATGAATGTTTTTCTATCTTGGGGATAAGTATCCAAAGCAGGATTGCTTTTTTTTTTTTTTTTTTTTGGTTTTTGGGTCACACCCGGCAGCGCTCAGGGGTTATTCCTGGCTCCATGCTCAGAAATTGCTCCTGGCAGGCACGGGGGACCATATGGGGCACCAGGATTCGAACCGATGACCTTTTGCATGAAAGGCAAACACCTTACCTCCATGCTATCTCCCGGGCCCCAGCAGGATTGCTTTGTTATATGACAGTTTGATTCTGAGTTTACTGGGAACCTCATATTGTTTTCCATACAGGTTGGACCAGACTGCATTCCCACCACTAGAAGACGATTTTCATTCACATCTCCGCCAACACAAATTACTTCCATTATTTTTATACCTGTCATCCTCACCAGTATAAGATATCTCCTTGTCTTTAGTGTATGCTTAAACTTTCAGCAAGATACCAAACTGATTTTCAAAAACAGTTGCTTGCTACATATTCTTGTCAATTCATGGTATGGTCAAACTTGATTTTTTTTTTTTTTTTATTTTGGCTTCACACTCAAAGCTGCTCAGGAATTACTCCTGGTCATTCTTAAGGGATGTTATAAGAGGCTGCTGGGCATTGAACCTGGGTCCTCTACAGGCAAAGTATTGCTCTGGCACTTCAAACTTTAATTTTATTTATTCCAATTTCTTGTAGCTTATTGTGATTATATTTTAATTAAATTTCATTATAGGCACCATTATAATACTTTGAATGGTAGGTAGGGTTTCATGCATAAATCATCCCAGCAGTAGATGCTTCTCCAGAGTGTCCCCTTCAGCCACTAGTTCTAGAGTTCCCTTAAAATAGCTTCCATAAAATAGTTATTTTGTTGTTTTTGATTTGGGGTCATACCAGCAGTGCTTAAAGAACCATGCCATGTTAGGGATCCAGGTTTGGTCACCTGCATATAAAGTGTGAGTTTCAGTCTGGAAATAAACTAGTTTTCTAATACTCTTTTCTTTCATTTGTCCTTTTTGTACTACTGCTGTTTATGCTTTTATGTGTCAAGTTCTCAGAAATACTAACCGGGAGCTCTTCGGTTTCATCTACTGTCTTGGCACAGCAGTGATAGATATGTACACACACACAAAATAATCTTGTCTTGGCACAATGAAATCTTTATCTCATTGTTTTGTAGTAATTCTTTGGTACTTGTAAAGCGACCTGCACCCCACCCCAACTTTTCAACATAAAGGACTTCAACATCTTGGGGTTGAAGATAGTATAGCAGGCCTTGCCTGGGCCTAATCCCTGGCACCTGAGAGGCTCCTGAGCCCCACCAGGACTGATATTTTAGTATCATTGGGTGTGGCCATAAAACAAAAGCACAAAGTACTTAATCTTTTCATAGGTTTATACCTAGACAATTGATTTTTTTTTCCTTTTTTTGGTTTTTTGGGGCCATACTTGGTGATGCTCAGGGTTTACTCCTGGCCTATGCGCTCAGAAATCTCTCCTGGCTTAGGGGACCATATGGGATGGGGGATCTAACTGAGGTCCATCCTAGGCAAGTGCACATAAGGCAAGACGTCTTACTGCTTTGTGCCAATGCCCTGATTCCTTATAATTTTTCTAAGTAGTATTTCCTCATCCATTTCTACCCCGTTTCTTTTTCCTTTTTTTACAATTTCTGAAATGAGTTCATTGTTGTGGCTTTGAAGTTTCTTTAAAAGGTCCTTTTGGGGCCAGATCAATATCATAATGGGTAGGGTATTTGACTTGCAAGCTGCTGACCCGGGTTCGAACCCAGCTTCCTATATGGTCCCAAGAGCCTCCTACTTTATTCCTGAGTTCAGAGCCAGGAGTAACTCAAGTGCTGCCAGGTGTGACCCAAAAGCAAAAGCTATTAAGGAGAACTTTTAGTGCTTTGATTGGCAGGAAAAAAAAGAGCCCCTTTAAAGTGCCAGAGAGATGGCTCAAGGTTGGATAATGTCAATCTCTGGAAATTCATGGTCTCTTAAACAATGCTAGGAAACCTACTGTTCGGTGTTGTCAAACAGACATACAGAATAGGTGATGGAATTAGAAGTTCAAATAACTTCTCATCTCCTGTTTCATTTGATTTTTACTTAATTTGGGTTTACTTCCCTTTCATTACATAAGGTGGATGGATGCTAAAGTTGCTAATTTCAGGGACTAGTAAAGAGTGCAGAGGGTTAGGTAGCATCTTGCATGCTGCTAACCTAGGTTAAAATCCCTGTCTGATGATCATTAACTTAGAAACAAACAAACAAATACTGTTTCAATTGACAGAGTTTAATATCCCAGAAAAATTAAGTCCATCATAAACATTAAAAATATAGGAAATTTCATGCAAACATGAAGCTTCCAATTCAGCCTCTGTGGCAACTGTTGAGAATTACATATAAATACAGTACATTTTACAGATTCCAATCCTCATAATTTTATACTGTGATTTATACAGGTTCTCTTTATATTTTACATTACCTCACTTTCCCCACTTGATTAATAAACCCTTACCTGCACCATTTCTGATTATTGGGGGGAAAAAGCCAGTATAATGACCTCTTTCCTCCTGCTTTATGAAAATAAATGAAAACATTTGTGTATAAAGCTAATTTAAGAAAAAAGGTTAAGGCTTACATATTTCAGTAGCTAGTACTATAAAATTAAACTTCCCGGTGACACCTGTGTTACTGAATGATACCACAATTTTCAAATTTAGAATATATTAACTGCAAAAGCTGTAAGAGAAAAGCGATGAGAAAATCTGTATATACTTAAACAACAGTACCCATGATATAAAGGAAATTAAAAACATCAGATTTTAGCATTAACTAAGTTTAAGTTATATTTTAGAAATATGAGTAACATTATTAGTATAAAATCTTCTATGGTATCAACATGCTTTCCTTTCTGGGAAAAAAATAAATACAAGGTCATTTGCTTTGATATGAGCTAGGAAATAATGAATACTAGCCAGTAAATGAAAAGCATTTCTCAATTATTCAAAAACAAGTTCTCCTTTCAATGAATTAAAAAATAAAATACTCAGGCTCCTCGTAAATTTCTTAAATAAGTTTTTGTTCTTTTCTTCTTCCTGCTTCCAGTTGATTTCAAGTTAACTTATATGGTTAGTAGTAAATATTTTTACTTAATGAACATCTGCCAAGTATTGAGGGACACAAATGAAGGAAAAAAATCAACAATTTGTAAGCTTCTATAATTTAACACTTCAAACTAACTTCATGGAAACCTTTACTGCTTCAGTATATATAGGCCACAAGACCTCTCACAACATAAGCAGAAAAGTTCCTATTAGTAAGATCCAACCAAACTTGAGGGAATCCCCTAACCTCACAATAAAGATTTAAAGATTTATATAACTCTTACTATTTAACAATGGCATACTATCAGCATATTAAGATAAAGTATTTTATTCAGATTGCCACAAAGGCCATTCAATGCCATCACAGTCATGTGAAAATATTCAAGAGAATTTCCTTTTCTTCAAGAAAAGGTTAAGCATTAGCCAACTCTACTTTTCCAAGCTACTTGAAAAAGGATAATAAACATTTTTTAAAAATACAAAGGAAACTCCAATAAAGATCTGCTAGAGGTAGAAATTTAAAGCAGCCTATCTTGATTTAGCTTCAACCACTGGGGGATAAAGTTGGTGTTAAAATTAAATTAATGGTGCTGCTTACAAAAAGGAAGACACATGGCAGTTAATTTATCCCTGCATTTCATATTCAGATCCCCCCCATGTTAATACTATCATGACATTTTTACTAGCATATAACTGTTTTTAACAATGAAAGTGCTTGTTATTGTATCAAGAAATCTGAAAAAAGGACATTATTGTAAACATCTCACTGAAACACTCTGTATTCATTAGTTCAAAATCATACATTTCTAATGAGCAGTTTTTATTTCTCCAGTTTTCTAGCAGTACCTTTACCAAAGGCTTTGTACCACACTTAAAATACTGAATTACAGGAAAGAAAAATAGTTTTTTTCCTAGTTAAAAAAAAATTTGAATATCAGACTTTTCAGAGTAATCCATAAGTACACTTTCAAGAATTATCAATTATAGCCCAAAGACTTAGTGGCCTATGATCCTATTAAATTTAGCATTTCGAGAAACTAACTGTATGATGCTTCTCTAAATTCAGCTGAGCTAGGGGGGGAAAATATCAAGTAACATGAAAAATAAGAGAATGCACAGATTACTTAGGTCCATAAAAAAACTAAAGTCCCAATTCCAGATGTTGAATGTGACAGAAGATCTTTACACTCTTGTAAAATTAACAAGTGCAATGCATACGGAACAAAAATGAGACTGCTAATGGCATTCAATACTGTTAGTCAACAACTATGGCAAACTTGCAACTGGTAGTTTCATGAAGACACTGGAGGTAAAGTTTTTCCAAGCGAAAGACAATTCTGGGCTTCAGGAAAAAAGTATTCTTGAAGACATTTCATTTCCTCCATTTTACTTTTTAGTACAAATATGCATGGCATAGTATATTTCTGAAGAAAAAAATAATAGACATTAAGAAAATAGACGCTATTTCTAAACTTTGTTAGGAATAAGAAGGCACCACTGAGTTGAGGTTGTGTCCTGTCACTGTGATCAATGATGAGTTATTTATTACTGCATTTGCTTTTATTGAACATTTTCCCCCTCGTGATATCACTGGAGACCATTATTGTGGTTTACGGACCACAAATAAGACACATTCATAGTAGTATTTCATCATGGAGAGATCATTCACAGTATATGTTGACAAAACAGATTCTTTTTCTACCTGCAATGCAAATAATTACAATCAAGCTGATGACAATAATTAAGTGACATTAACAAAATGAGTATCTGGAAGGAGTAGATACTGCTGAAACATATTCTTTACAGCAGATTAAACACAAAAATGATCCCAGATTACTGGCATAAATAACCCAAATTCATAAAGACCAGGGTGTTCATGCTCAGCTAACTCAGGATTCAGACTTTGGTAGTCTAATTCCAGAATATTTTTTAAATGATCTAGTTTTTTTTTTTTTTTCAAATATAGGACCATTCTTAACAGGATTCTGGGGATACAGAACTGGATATGAAACTCAGGACCTTGTACATACACAATATTTTCTACCACATGGGCTATATTGCTGGCCCCTGCTGCTCAGGAATAAATCTGTTGCTTATTTTTCAGCTGAATAGGCTGCTTCTAAATAAATCTACAATTGATACACAATAGTAAAATATGCACAATCTTACACAATAAAAAAGACTGAACAATAGAGTAACCCCCCCCACTTATTTTAGATCTTGCCTAACCACTATATGCTCAAAAGAACTCAGTATTATAGTGTCCAGATATTACTTAGGAAACCACAAACTACACTTTTCTCTTTACATATATATATTATCCTAGATCCTACTTCTAAAAGCCAAAAAATGTTTTAATAAATAAGAACAGAAAAATTAAGAGGCAAAATTAGTAACTGTTCTAATGTAATATCACTATTGCTATTCAAATGCATTGGAATATAAAATTTTGTAATACCTCATTCCACCCTTACCTCTACCTGGAATCCATACTGTAGAACAACATTTTTAATATCCTCATAGCTCAATTCAATGGAAAGTTCATTTGCCAAATTTTCAAAGTGATAAAGAAGAGGACCTATGGTTTAAATATACAATGAAAGAATATTTGAAATAAACATACACTAACAGTTGTGTTAAGACTAATGTGGAGTAAGTTGATTAATATATAGGACAAACATACAAAGGAAGAATGTATGTCTCCAAACAGGCCCCTGAAACTTTTACCCAGTAAAATTGACATTCAAATGTTGGGCCTACTGGGCCAGAGAGATAGCACAGCGGTGTTTGCCTTGCAAGTAGCCGATCCAGGACCAAAGGTGGTTGGTTCGAATCCCGGTGTCCCATATGGTCCCCCGTGCCTGCCAGGAGCTATTTCTGAGCAGACAGCCAGGAGTAACCCCTGTGCACGGCCGGGTATGGCCCAAAAAACAAAACAAATAAACAAATGTTGGGCCTACATTAAGGAAGTCCCTCTGTTTATCAGTTTTCTCCATATTTCAGGTCTTACACTTAGACTCCTAAGTTCCTGAGGAAGCAATTGAAATAATATCAAGCTCCCAAATGCAAAAGGTATGCTGTAATTATGATTCCATTAAAGAAATGTAAGCTACAACTAGACTATTACATGAAGAAAAAAAAAAAAGAAAAGAAAAGCCTATGGGAACAGAGCAAAGCACAGTGAAGGGAGTTTGCTTTGCATGCGTCCGATCCAGGACGGACCTTGCTTGGTTCAATCCCTGGCGTCCCATGTGGTGTCCCACATGGTCCGCCGAACCGGGAGAGATTTCTGAATGCATAGCCAGGAGTAACCTCAGAGCATTACACAGTGGTCCAAAAGGCAAAAGGAAAAAAAAAAAAGCCTGTTCATTAGTCTAGGTTACAGAAAACAATGTGGAAGTTACAGTTGAGACTTCTTGTGTGTGTGTGGAGGGGGGTGTGTGTAAGGTAGGAGGTGAAACAGGCCTGGTAGTGCTGAGGGAACCCCCTATGTAGGGGGTATTGAGGACTGAACCTAGGTAAGCACCCTACCAACTGTATACTGTCTCTCTAGTCCCCAAACAAAAATTTTGATTTTGTTTCTTTTGGGGCCATGCTTAAGAGTACGCATGGCTTGCTCCTAGTTCTGAGCTTGGGGATCATACCTAGCTGTTGCTCAGAAAATTATAGGTAGTGCTGGAAGTCAAACCACATAAAGATAAAAGTTCTTGAAAGGAGCAAGAAAGATTAAAACTGACTTATATTAAGTACAAGTTCATATACCAGCTCTAATATATACATAACAAGACACTAAATAAATGATAGCTGTTACAGCTTTTAATGACATTGTTCTCTTACTCTTCTATTTATCCAAGGAACCAGCATGATCAAACCAGATTTTTAAGATTTCACCAGTCTCATCCAGGTAATATCATCACAACACAATTACAGATCAAAACTAATCCAGACAGTCTTTCCATTATCTGTCAATGAATTAATTATAAATCCAGGACTAAATCATCATCCCCACCCTCCCTCATACACTGTATTAATTACTGGCAATAAAAATAAGCCAACAGGACAAAGTTTTTGCTCCTCAAAGATTCTCCAATTAGGGCCAGAGTGACAGCACAGTAGTAAGGCATTTGTCTTGCATGCAGCCAACCTGGGACAGTTCAATCACTAGCATCCCATATGCCCGACCCCCAAGCCTGTCAGGAGTGATTTCTGAGCGCAGAGCCAGGAGTAACCCTGAGCGCATAGGGTGTGGCCCCAACCCCTCCCCCAAATTCTCCATTTAGTGGAACATACTTAGGATTACTGAAGTTTTATTTTCTATTCTTTACCCATAATTTCTAGTAATGAGGATACTTTTCAAAGGGATCAGTGCAAAGTGTGCAGTAAAAGTGTTCCTTGAACCATATGGTCCCCCAAAGCATTGCCAGGAATGATTCCTGAGAATCATCAGATGTGGTCCCAAAACAAGAAAATGTGCCTTGCTTGCATAGAAGAGCTAGGCTCAATAAACAACAAACATATACTCTTTTCTCTCTCTCTCTCTCTCTCTCTCTCTCTCTCTCTCTCTCTCTCTCTCTCTCTCTCTCTCCCCCCTCTCTCTCCTCTCATTCCAGTCAATTTACTTCATTAGCTTATATTTGTGTTAATTTTCTCAGTACCAGTAGCAATGATAATCACTCTTATTTACAGAGCACCTGTCATGACCATTCCAAAGCCTTTGAGGTCTTTTCATATGAAGGCAAACCCCATAGCAGCCTTTCCCTCTTTTATTGTTGCCCATTTATGGTATTACCAGCAATATACTCCAGTGTGTTTGGCACTCTTAAATATTAAATATAGACTTTAGCCCTCTAAACTATCTCGTAGGGTCCCTTTCCCACTTGAAAGCAACCATCTCCATTATTTAAAAAACCTTCAAACAACATAGTTTGATTACATCTACATAAATGCATTTCAAAGATTCTTATATATTCAGAGTAACTCCTTTTAAGTATTCCAACTGGATAGCTCAAAATTTCCCAAGTATATTTTTGGCATATTCTAAAATCTTGTCAAAACAAGTTTTAATATAATTCATCTCAGTTCCTAGTTCTACTGGTCATTCCCTCAACAAAGCATTATAGTTCATTTAAACTAGATCAGTATTACAATGATCAATGATTACTTTTCATGTAATTAACTTTTTAAACTAGATTATTATACAATAAATAATCAAGATTTAAATTTCCTTTTTTTTTTTCCAGACTACACCCGGCTGTGCTCACTGATACTCCTGTTGAGCTCAAAGACTATATGTGATAAAGAGAACTGAAAAAAACTTGGGTCTACTATGTGCACAGACTTACTATATTCCTCCTAGTCCTTAAATTTATTTTTGTAGTACATCATGATATGTATAATAGTCGAATGTACAGTTGGTATCTGTAATTTTCACACCAAAATAATGACGAGTTGTGGTGTTATGTATTATGTCTTCTATTAGGAATGATACTTTGACATTATCTCTGTCCATATTTTTATTTCCCTTATAAGTTGAATTTCCAGTTCAAACAGAATAAGCATTTTTATTCACTGATT
This sequence comes from Crocidura indochinensis, assembly GCA_004027635.1. Lineage (NCBI taxonomy): Eukaryota > Metazoa > Chordata > Mammalia > Eulipotyphla > Soricidae > Crocidura > Crocidura indochinensis. The sequence goes on along the minus strand of PVKC010017511.1, from coordinate 4,448 downwards.
TGATTCACTGCCCAAATACAGTCCAAAGACATTGGACTGGGGCAATAATACAGAGAGTAGGGCATTTGCCTTATACATAGCTGACCTATGTCCAATCCCAATACCCCATTATGATCCCCCAAGCCTGTCAGCAGTGATCACTATGTGCAGAGCCAGGATTAAGTCTTGAGCAACACAGGGTATGGCCCCCAAACCAAAGGGGGGGTTAAAAAAAAAGAATTGTAAGAATTTTTGTACATTTCACCACAGAAAAAGAGAGTTCTTATTTTTTTTTTTGTTTGTTTTGTTTTTGGGTCACACCCGGCAGTGCTCAGGGGTTACTCCTGGCTCCATGCTCAGAAATAGCTCCTGGCAGGCACGGGGGACCATATGGGGCACCGGGATTTGAACCGATGACCTTTTGCATGAAAGGCAAACGCCTTACCTCCATGCTATCTCCCGGGCCCTGGGAGTTCTTATTTTAATACCTTAGCAAATTAACAGGTCAGCAATTTTGGAGAACAAATGGCAGTTTCTTACACACAGGTATTCATGCAATTTCAGCACAAGGGAAATAAAATGTGGCCCCATAAAAGTCTATATTCACACGTAGAAAAACTTTATTCATAATGATATAATCTGGGAATAACCTATATGCCCTTCAACCAAGGAATACAGAAAATAAGATAGTCATACAATGGAATGTTACTCATCAATGAAAAGGATCAATGCAACAAGGATGAGTTTCAAAAATATGATGCTAAGTAAAATAAGCCAAAGAAAAGAAACAACTGACAGGGATATTACATGTATTGCATGCATCCATTAGACCCTGTGTTTGCTCCTCAGAACTGCATACTCCTGCCTTCAGCATCACAGCTCTAAGTTCTGGTGACCCCCAGCATCACTGGATTCAATAAGCGCCACACTGTGGGACTTGAGCATTTAATCAGTTGACAGACTACTGGCCAGTAGTAGCCTTCAGACCCACTAAAGCACTATTTAGAGGTATTAACTCATCCAAATAACAACCGAATTGGTACTATGCTTCCACTTATATGACATTCTAAAGGGAAATCAACAGTAAGGAGATAGTGAAGACTGTAGAAACTGCTCTACTAGATAGGCTGATACCTACAAGAAATTTGTGGGTTTTAAATGCATTGATACTATAATTACAACTTCATAAACATTTAGTATGCCAAGTTCCCAAATACAGACTATAATAACCAGAGTAAAACTTTATGAAGTACTAAAGAACTTACCTAAATTTATCCAAATTCCACCTGGCTTCAGTATTTTCCATATCGTGTCAATATAATCAATAACATTGTGAGCTGTGTCTATGAAGAAACAGGTAGCAATACAGTCCCAGGCATCTATTCAAGGAAGAACAAATTACTATATATATATTTTTTTTGTTTTTTTGGGTCACACCCGGCAGTGCTCAGGGGTTACTCCTGGCTCCATGCTCAGAAATTGCTCCTGGCAGGCACGGGGGACCATATGGGGCACCGGGATTCGAACCGATGACCTTTTGCATGAAAGCCTTACCTCCATGCTATCTCCCGGGCTCCACTACATTTCTTATGTTGTTGTTTTTTTTTTCTTTCGGCAATTCTTTTTTTTTTTGGAGGGGGGGCACACCCGGTGATGCTCAGGGGTTACTCCTGGCTATTCGTTCAGAAGTCGCTCCTGGCAGGCACGGGGGACCATATGGGGAACCGGGGGATCGAACCACGGTCCATCCTAGGTTAGCACAAGGCAAAGCAGGCACCTTACCTTTAGCGCCACTGCCCGGCCTCTGGCAATTCTTGATAAAAAAAAAAAAAAAATGTTCTTTGGGGGCCAAAGCATACCTATCTTAGGTAGGGTGTTTGTCTTGCATATGGCCAACCAGGATTTAATTGCTACCATGCCAGGTAGTCCCTGAGTTACCCTTGAGCATCACTGGCCCAAAACCAAACAAAAAATATATTACCTCTTATAGAATATAAATATTTCAGTTCCATGTTTGAATATAGCTCAACTCTTCCAATAACCTACTATAATCAAGGTAACTAATCATTTGAGATATTTTCTGATTCATGAAACCTTTCTATTGGTAATTAATTTAGAAAAAACTTGATCATCTTTACTGTATAAATCCTTATCAAATGGTTATAAATATTTTGTGTAACTTTTGTTTTCATTTAAAATTCATTAAGGGGGCCCGGGAAATAGCATGGAGGTAAGGTGTTTGCCTTTCATGCAAAAGGTCATTGGTTCGAATCCCGGTGCCCCATATGGTCCCCCTTGCCTGCCAGGAGCAATTTCTGAGCATGGAGCCAGGAGTAACCCCTGAGCACTGCCGGGTGTGACCCAAAAACCTATATATATATATATATGTATATATATATATATATAAAATTCATTAAGATTAATAGTCACCAAATTTTAACTTGTGATTTAAACTGATGTTATCAAGTTAGGCAGATTTCAGAAAGAATATGCACTTTTTTGATGCATTCTCCACCTTGGAGGCTTGCCTGCATCTATCTCAACATGGGATGTGCAATTCATCTCTCTTACTTTATAGTGGATTTCCCCCCAATTCCCACTAGTCTTAACCTAAGACTTGTACTCTCATCTTTTTAGCCCCCTGAAGAAACCCATACTTTCTCCTAAACACATCTTTCTCCCTTCATGTTTCTATATGAAAATTTTTCTAACCAAATCTAGTTTATTTCAAACAAACATATACTTTTCAATTCAGAAGTAAATGGCATCAAAACACATGTTTACCAGCACTTCAATTAACCACCTATGAAAAAGTGTATTGCAGACAGTTGGAGATGGTTAATGGATGGGACTAAAAGATGTAAGTTCGCCAAGGGTATTATCCTGAATTAAAGTGGATGTTTACAGATACTGATACAGCAAAGGTACTTGATCTGCCTAAGGATCACCTTCACTGTTTCATCTCCCCAACTTGTGTTCTAGAAAAGTCACATTTATTTACCTAAGTGATGTTTTCTTATTACTTCAGCCTTATTTTGAACATTGAAGTTCAGGGAAAAATAATTTATCATTTGTCACTCATCTGCTTCAATCCATTCTATATCTTCCTATCTCTCCCCCAAAAGTCATTCAAAGTCCTGCTCTGCCCTACATGTCAACTTCACCAAATCCTCCCCCAATTTGATTTCCTACCACTGTGCTCCACTGCCTACTACATCCAAACCAAACCTCTTCATTGAGCAGAACCAAAAACCCCTCTCAACCACTATTTTCTTGCCATTCCTTTTGTCTGCAACACAGACTCTCATATGACTGGTGTTTAGATTTTTGGGGGTTTCTTTTTATTTTTATTTTTGGTTATTGTTTTGGGGCATACTGGGTAATGATATTGTCTTCCCCTGGCTCTGCACTCAGGTATCTAATCCTGGCCAGCCACATTTAAGCAAGTGCCCTATCTGATCTACTACTGCTTTGGCCTTACCCAATTTTTAACATTTACTCTAAGAAAGGTCTTCCGTGAAAACTTCCTACAAAATAGAAGTCCTCCTCCTTTTACATTCCTTTTATCCTGACTTATTTTTCAAAAAAAAAAGGCCTCATGATTTTGTTATTGTTTTCCCCTCTCTAGAATGTTGTTTCTGATATATAGGGACATTACCCATTATTCAATGCTTAAAATTTACTTGGTACTAACAATTGCTCAGCAAATACTTGTTGAATGACTTTTTTTAAATTGAATGATTGATTATAGTTTCTGAGCCACACCCAGTAGCTCTCAGTGGTTACTTCTGGCTCTGCACTCAGAAATCACCTCTGGCTGATAAGGGACCATATGGGATGCTGGGAATCAAACCGGATCCCTCCTGGATCAGTCGCATGCAAGTTCAACAATTTTCAGGCTGAAGTCTAGACTTAACAATGTACAAATAATAAAGAGCCTTCATAATCTGAAATTAACCTACCTTTCTATTCAACATGAAATAAATTGAATGCTAGTCTACTATGTACATTTAATCTTACTAATTCATATTTTTATGCCTCTTTCTGAATGGAATGATATTCTCCCCTTTCCTTCAAATGGTCTTTGCACAGAAAACCTCCATTCTTTTTTTTTAATATTTTTTTTTTATTTTGATCACAGTGGCTTACATATCTTTCACATTAGTATTTTAGGTACATAGTAACATTGAATCAGGGGAATACCCACCACCAGGTTTGCCCTCCCACCTTCCCCATTCCCTTTCTGCATCCCATATCCTCCACCATCACCCCCAGGCTGCTAAAGTAGGTGGTCCCCTCTTTGACTAGCTTACTATTGCTGATCATACATTTGTTTGGTCCTGGTGCCCTCCCTTGTTTCTCCCTCTATTTGAGAGGCTAAGCTAGATAAATTGAGTTATGTGATTTTGCTTGAGGGAAAGAAAAGCCATAGAGTGGGGTAAAGATTAAGCAAAAAAAAAAAAATAAAT
>PVKC010017510.1:0-20184 GCA_004027635.1 Crocidura indochinensis | reverse complement strand
CCCTCCCTTCCTCCCTCCCTTCCTTCCCTTCCTCCCTCCCTTCATCACATCCTTGGCAGCACTGTGTTTCTGACCTTTTTTTAGTACAAACTATTTTCACTAGTTTGAGATGATACCTCAAGAAAACTTAGATTTATATTTTCTTCGGTTGTATGTCTTCTTTGTGGAAACGTCTTTTCAGCTCCTTGATCCATTTCTTTAAATGAGTTTCTTTTAGTGAGTTTTATGACTTGTTTATAGATGTTTGGTAGTAACCATTTGTCAGATGTATGGTATACACATACCATTGATTTTTGAAGTAGTTTAGTTGATAAGCCATACTCCTCTGATTGCATCTCCTACTCTTTGTGCATAGCAGATATTTGAGTTTCAGTCAAAACCGATTAGTAGTAGCACACTAATTTGTTTCTACATTTTGCACTTTCCCACCCCAGCTCAAGAATAAAGCATCTTCATTCCAGGAATTCTGACTCTAGGTTAACTAAATTATCCAATATTTTAAATGATTGGGATCTAGTTTTTCTAGAGATTTTTGAAAAAAAGACAAGGAAACTTGGAGGAGCTATACTCAGGAGTGAGAAGCAAAAGAGATGGACTCAAATTCAAGTTAAAGCATATGGCATGGTGATCCATAGGAGTTAAAAGGAAGGGGAAATAAAAGTAGCAGAACTGGTGCTGTAAATATACTTCTTGCTGCATTGAGAGTGGGGTCTCACAGAATTTCTCTGGGCTACACCCCATCTCTTAAATTTACAAATGAGGAAACAAGGGAGATTAAGCAAAGGAATTAAAACCCAGAAGGATATTTTATTACTGAACACAGCACGCCCTCCAGTGGTAGAAAGCCAACAAATTGGATGAAAATTGAAGACAAAAATTTTGTCAGAACAAGAATTAGTTATTACATTTTTCTTTTACTCTCTATGGAACACTAAGTGTTTCATATAGATGTTTTAAGTATTGATGTATGTGTAGCATAATAAATAACAATAGAACACAATATAGAAGCTTTATGTAATTAACATAAAATATCAACTGAAATTAATCTTAAGACCACTTTTTTTATGTTTTGAAATGGAATTTCAGATGAGACAGACAACACATATTGTGACTTCCTTTTCTAGCTCCTAATTTAGTGCTTGTTTCTTTCTGTCTCTCAGTTTCACTGTTACAGTATTCCTGCTAGGTGATAATTGGAATCCGTTATTAACTCTTGTTTTGTAGAGCACAGCACTGAATGATTCAAAGATATTTTTTAAAACTTCATAATCATCTTAGGAAAATCTATTATCTTTATTTTGTGTCTGAAGAAACTGAGGTTCAAGTGTGATATCAAAGATATACTAACATACGTAGATTTTTTAAAGCTATAAATAACTTTGTAAACACAGTTCTTTGATTAAATGAATTTATTTTTAAAGTAAAATCTATGGCCCTGCTCTCAAACTATTTACAGCTAGAAGGAAAGACAAGTTTACTTATCTCTGTTGGAAGGAAAGATATACTAAAAATTCACAGTGGCTAATTTGTTTAGGGCACAGTTTTGTAGCTAGGACACAAAGCCCAAAAAAGAAAATGGATTTTTTAAGTGGATTTTCTTTGTAATGTTGATGGATGGAACTCACACCAGCACTTCAGGTCAAAGGTGATCATTAGGTTTCATTTCATATCATCACTTCTATGGAGGGCACATTTTCTCTCCTGCTTTATCTAATGGAATGTTTGGAGTCAGGAGAAACATGTGTTTGAACAATTAGTGATGTCTGCGGTGGGTAAGGAGTAATCAGTGGTTGGTGTGATGGCACATATTTGCCATAATTGCTCTAAATGAATCAAATTCTACAAAAACCTCTCACTCTATACTGCTGTTGGAGGCACAAAAGCATGGAAATCATTTTGAAGTCTTTCTAAAATGCAGAAACCCAGGCCTCACTCCAAGTATAATGAATAAGTGCCCCTTTGGGACTAAGCCTCCAATAATTTCTGTGTTCAATACAAAAGACAAATGCTGCTGTAGTGCTGGTTTACAAATACACTAACATTTCAGAAGACAAGACCTCATTTGGAATATGATAGTTTCTCCTTTTTCCTCCTTTTTCATTGTATTTTAAATGAATAATATGTAGCAATATGAAATTTTCTTTGCTGAATTTTAAATTATTTAAATTCAGTGAATTCTAACATATGCATAGATCTACAGGTCTCTAGCACAGTAGGAAGGATACAACAAAAATATCAGTTATCTCTAAACTCTAATGCTAATCCTTTCTGAGAATATTATAACCACAATAATTTGAACCCCTACCAATCACTTATCTATTTTCTGTCACCATTATTTTGTCTTAATTTGAGAATGTCTTCTCTTTTTTTTAAGTTATCACGGAAGTAGCACTATATTGAATGCCACATTTTGAGACTGGCTTTCACTCAGCCTAATGCCTTCCATAACTGGGATGTAAACACAGTTTTTCTTGTTTTCCTGCTATAAAGAAAATTCTGTATAGTAGCATTCTATGGCTCTATTTAAATGGTGATTTCTCATTTAAATGGTGAATCTACATTACTATAGGAATAAATCAATAACAGTCAAATCTATGTATTTTCAAATAGGACACATTTACCAAGTTTTTTCTTAGGCAACAGTAATCTGGTCTTGAGTTAAATTTAAACTTGATATTTGTTCTGCCTCATAAAATGCTTGTCCATTACTGTCTTTATTAGGTAACACTTTAATTCTTTAGCATGTTTTAAGGATAATATTTTTTTCTTTTCCAAAAAGTTATGTTTTAAATGTTCTTTTTTCCCCCAGTCACACCTTGCAGTACTCAGGGCTTATTTTTGGCTCTCAGGGATCACTCTTGGCAAACCTCAGGGGACCATACGGTGTGCCAGATATCAAACTTGGGTTGGCCATGTGTAAGACAAGCACCCTATCTGCTATCTTAACTTTCCAGATCCTGGAAGGAATGCATTTAATACACAACCTAAACTTGACATAATATAACAAAACATCGACTATTTTTGTTGTTTTCATTTTTTGGGGGGGGCCACATCCCTTGGCGCTCAGGGGTTACTCCTGGCTATGCACTCAGAAATTGCTCCTGGCTTAGGGGAACCAAATGGGTATTGAACTGCAGTGCGTCCTAGGCTAGCGTTTGCAAGGCCTTACCTCTAGCACCACCACTCCGGCCACAAAACATTGACTATTTAAAATATATTTTTGGAAACTAAACATTCTAAATGTTCCCATAGGGAGGGAGGGCAACAAAACTTTAAAAATGACCCTAGAATTCAGTCCTGCCCTTCATATTCATCTTTCATGTTTGTAGATAATTGTCCATCCATCAGTTGTTGAGTGTCAACTACCCTGGGATATGAAGGAGCCTGGTTAGGTGTTGCTACTATTATTTTACAGTTGTAGAAAGTGAAGACTAGATTGAATGCTAGTTAAAGGTTCCACAGCTGGCTGGTAATAGAGCCAAAACAAGAAGACAAACTTTGGACTCTAGTAGACCTTTGAGCATCTGGTATTACATTTTTTATTTGATAATCCCAAAGACATCATTATACTAGTTGCAATCCAGAAGACTGGAATAATTTCTTTTCAAAAGAGACAACCAAAAGTTTTTCTGCTCATGGTAATCTAAAACTTCATGAATATTGTAATGGTGATTCTCTTTCTCATGCTAATTATATTTGACTCTCAGCATGCAGAACAACCTGTTTTGAAGATAGAAACCATTTGCTATTACAATCACACAAACATTTTTGTTCCAAAAAACACAGCTATGAAGATTAAAGTAGTTTCCTAGCTCAGTTCATCTGCTTCCTTTTTTGAAGGGTTCCAAGGATTGTGTTGATACAAAATAGTATTTTTTTTTTAGAAAATGAGACAGGCTTCTTTTCACCCTTGGAACTGCCATGGATCATGTAGTCTCTTTTATACCCTTCTGATTAGCTTTATTGAATCAATTACAAACTAGAAGAAATATGTATTTCTGTAAGATTGCCTCTCATTTTATTTTATATCTTTGGGAACATTTCATAAGACACTTGAACATGTCAGGGGACACTTGATATAAAATATATTTCATAGTTGTAATATGTGAGCCAATTCTTAAGAATAGTGGAAATTGAAACAGAGCTTCCTTGACCTTGACTACAGTTTACAGAATGAAAGAAACTAATGCTTAGCCTTAATGCTTAAGATTTACTTTTTATTTATTTATTTATTGATTGATTGATTTCTAGGACCTTGTGAGCCATCCAAACAACATGTACGGCTACCAAGGAAGATAATTGCACCAATGCTGATAAGCTCTCCGGTCTTTTCATGCAGCCCATATCTTGTCAGAATGAGCAACAGGCTTAGATGTTGTTAATGAACTTGGTTGATGGGCTGCTATAAAGACAGCCTTCTGATTATGTGGATTTGCCTGTGTATGGCAAGTGAAGAAACATCTGGTAGTAAGGGCACTTACAGCAGCATGACAGTCTCCCCAAAGGGAGACTCCTTGCAGGCACAGCTCTTTTTTGCTGGTGTTTTGGTTTGCAGAGAACTTTACAGAAAAGTGAGCAAGTGCAATTTGTTTACTACAGTACATGTTTCCCAGAGCATTTAACATTATTTGGTGGTTTTATCCTTAACTATCTTCTAGTAATAATAATAGCACTTCTAGTAGTAGTACTTTTAGAAGTAGTACTCATTCCCAAGTAGTAGTTGTTTTATCCTAAACTGAGTTTTGGCGTTTTTCTCATGAAATGACATATTTATTCTTTTACCAAGTATAAATATTTGGTGTAAGAATAATAATATTATATTTTTCAGAGACTGTCAGCAAATGACATTCATATTTGGCTTTTTATGAGAACTCATTTTAGCCTTAAAATTCTCATCTGACTGGAAGAATAGAAATTTCAGACATATTCAACATTTTGCACAAGGTCATAGAAGAAGTCAGTGAAAGGACTAAAACTTTAACAAACTCTCTAGTCTTCATATTCTGCGTTCTTTCCACTCCCACTCAGAAGTGCTGCATCTACGACTTTCCCCACCCAAGCGCCAGCCTACAGAGAGAAGCAAGAGCTCATAATGAAGTCAGACTGCTGGCCTGGGGTATTGGAATTTCTCAGCAAGCCTCCTGAACCAAGACCCAGTTTTTCTGACAAGCATTTCCTGAGTCTATTTGGAACAACACTCAAAGCTCACTGACAGTGTGTTCCAGTAGTAGAAAAAGGAAGCATATGAGGCAGCTTATTTGTAACTAAAAATGAGAGGAAAACAGGAAAACAAGTGGATTTATAGGCAGACCAAAGATGATGGCTATTTTGATGAGTTCCTTCCTGCTCCTGGTATAGAGTTTTTCATTCAAAGTTCAAATAAGCCAGAAAATATCCAATGTCCATGGAATTTCTAATAATGAGTCCTTTAAGAATCTATCCTGACATATATAACACATATACAAGTATTGATATGTGTTATATATAATATGTACATTAACATATCCACTATTAAGATCTAGACATGTATTTAAATAATGTATATATGAATATGTAAGTATTACAGTTTGCATAGTTCTTTAGTTTAAGTTGACTGAGGGGTATCAAAAATGATTAAATTAGGCTGTTTTAGAGTTGCTTCTAGCATTGTGGGAAAGATAAACCTGCTGTAAAGAGATTTTTGGAATGTAAGAGAGAATGAAGTTAAGTGTTATACTGGAATAAAATAATGCTATGTGAGTCAGAGGAGAAAGAACATGCTGATAGGAATAATAAAGGACTTCAGGTATATGAGGAATGTGTGGGGTGGACTTTAAAAGGAAGTAGATTTAGCTAGAAGAAATCTAGCCAAAGTTGTTATGGGGTCAAGGCCTGGGTGGAGTAGCAGAGGCCAATGTTTCTGCTATGTCCATTTCATCAGGGGATGATTGTCAATTGTGGGATATGTGAAAGCCTGTGGGAAGAGGAAATGAGCCCTGCTTAAAGAAGGAAGGTCATAGAAATGTTAGGACTTGAGTTGGAAATTTAATGGGTTGTCCAGTGACGTGAATAGCTCATATCTATTTTACCCACCACGTCTCTTTCAAGTTCCCCAGTAGAAATAATCAAGAAATAGCAATTTAATGAGAATCTAATTAGCTTTAGTACACAACTCTCAGCACTGAAGGTCTGGAAGAAGTAGATAAAGAGAAAATGGAGCTATAGATTTCACAAAAACATGAATTCTTTTGACCAGCCCAATTATAAAGCAAAACAAGATTCAACATGCTTTGGTATGTGTATGGAAATATGTTATGGTTGGACTGCTTGGATATACACTCCCAATAACATAAAGCAAAAGGACAAAGGGCTTGTACCTTTAACACTGTGATCTGACATAAAAATAGATTAAAATGTTCTCTGGAAAATATTTTTTTGGGGAAACACTCAACAGTGCTCATGACTCTTTGCTCTGTTAAGGAGTTACTCTTGTTAAGGCTCAGGTAATTATGTGGTGATAGGGATTAAACCCAGGTCAGTTCTGTGCTAGGCAAGTGCCCTTCCCTCTGTGTTATCACCCCAACCTTAGAAATGTGACCAAGCAAATTAGTAAATCTCTCTCTTGAAAAGTGAAGGGGCAAACTAAGAGGCAGAGGTTGCATGATTTGAGAATAATGCTATTTAGTTTTCTACAGGCAATAGTGAGAAGTGAATGAACTCCATGAACCAGGAATTCACAAATTAAGGTGTGCATAAGCAAGTGGGAAATATCAGGTTCTTATAGAAATCAGGATCTGGTAATGTTACAGAGACTTATGAGCCAGTTAAAGATCAATAGAGTAGGAGGCTGACAGGAAATGAAGAGCAGGGCAGGCCAAGTCGAAGAAGGCACTGATTAATGTCAAGGCAAATTGAAAACTTAATTTTTGCCGGGGCCACATCCATTTGACGCTCAGGGGTTACTCCTGGCTATGCGCTCAGAAATTGCTCCTGGCTTGGGGGGACGGACCATATGGGTTGCCGTGGGGAATCCAACTGCTGTCTGTCCTAGGCTAGCACTTACACAACAGGCACCTTACTTCTAGCGCCACCTCTCCGGCCTCCAATTGAAGACTTCTTGTCCAACAGTACTCTTAACTTATGGAAAATATCAGGCAACGGGAAATGCATGTAGGGGTGGGGAGAGACTGTTTCTGTGGTGAAAGGCACCAGGGAATCCCATCTTAGTGCTTATAAGAGTAGTCCTGCTTTGCTATCATATAATAATGTCCAATGTAATATGTTTTCTTCTTAACTTACTGCAATCTTTCCTTTCTTCTCATCCATTTTTCCTTCTCATCTTTCCTTCCTTATTTTCCTTCCTTCCTTCCTTCCTTCCTTCCTTCCTTCCTTCCTTCCTTCCTTCCTTCCTTCCTTCCTTCCTTCCTTCCTTCCTTCCTTCTTTCCTTCCTTCCTTTCTTCCTTCCTTTTTTTATTTTTTCTCTATTGGCTTTGTGTTACTGTTACAAAGATCATAATCCATATAAAGGCCACATAAAATATATTTATTTATATTAAATATATATAAAATATATTAGACATATCAGTATATACTATCACATGTAATTTATATTTAAATATATTAAATTTAATATTTTAAATTAATTTAAAGATATCAAATATATCGAATATATTATATAATATGTAAAATATTTATATATAATAAATATATACTTATATATAATATATGAACTATATAAGTATAAATAAGTCTATATAAATAGCCACATTTATATTTATATATAATAAGTATATAAATATATTCATATTACATAGTCACATATCAAATAAGTGATTATTTATAAAATACAGTAAATTTTAAAAGGAAGATATTGTTTGGCTGGAGAGATGATAAGGGGATAAGATGTGGTTACTAGCATGCTATTGGCCCTGATTCAATACCCAGTATTATATAGTTCGCTGAGTAAACCCTGGAATATTTCCTGAAGTATTATCATATGTGATACATAAAAATAAAGAAAATAAAAAAATGTTAACCTACTAAAATTTTGTTTGTTGAAATGATGCACATTTAAATGAGAGTGGAGTTTATCTATTTCTTGAACTATTTATTAACAATGCTGCGAGGAACAAGAGAAACAAAACCTTCCAAAAATTGTGTTAGTAAATAGTGCTCTTGGGGCTGGAGCTATAGCACAGCAGGCAGGACATTTACCTTATAAGCAGCTGGCATGCCATATAGTCCCTGAACTGATCTCATAGCCAGGTGTAATTCCCGAGTGCTGCTGAGTATGGCTCCAAAACAAAACAAACAAACAAAAGAAGAGTGCTCCTGACATCTAGTTGGTTTTACTTATTTATAATTTTGAGAATACTAGAGAATAAACTATTGGCCTTGTACATAAAAACTTGTGCTCCCCTCCTAAGAGCTGTATGTATCACTGCCCAAAATTTAGTCTTAGGTGATGTAAAAATGTTTCACCTTGAGATGCTTTTTCTCAAAGTAATTATAAAAGATCTCCTTTTATTAAGCATAATATATATAGGGTATACTTTATTATCTCACTTAATCCTCTAGTATGGGCAAAATTATTTTCATTTTATAGGTAAGAAAACTTAACATTTAAGAGGTTGAACAATGCATCCGAATTTGTCTAGTTTAATTACAGTCATGAAGTATGAAAATATTGAATGCCTTTGAATTGGATCATGACTTGGGAGCACAGCTTGGAGATGACTTATGATGACCTTTCTCTTACCAAGCCAAGATAAATGGTTCTGTTGCTTGTTTAAAAAGCATTTCCCAAAGTTTTGGATAAACATAAATCATTTTAATAGCTCACTGACTTTCAATAGTGAAGGCTGGTGACACCCTGGAGCCCTGGTATGTGTCCCCAGTGATTCCTAGTTGTCTTGGCTCTAACCATCCATTTGGCAAGAATCTTGTTTTCCTCCTCAGAAGAGCTGGGTTGGAGGTTTTTTTTATTTTCTTTTTTTTTGATAGTGTTTGACTTCAGCATGTCTCCACTTGAGCCTCTCTCTGATCTAGTGTTGGAACAAAGCAACAGCAGAGGGAGGCCTGGCGTGGAATGAGTCAGACTGAGACTGAGGCTTTATGTCTTGTTAAACATTGTTCCCCCTCCAGGTATGTACTTTTCCCTAACAGTCAAACTCTATCAACACAAGTCTGGGCTTCCCTCTTCACGCAAAGGCAAACACTGTCAATAGTAAGCTATAAAAAAGAGTTCATGACTGGAATTTGAAAACTATATGTTTAGATGGAGGATCAAGAGCCCTTCACATTGGCGAACATGATTTGAATTTTGTAGAACAAACACTGGAGTTCAAGTTACATCCACAAATTCAATGTTTGGTGTACAATAATAATCATTGGTGATTTCTCCCTCTTGGTGTAACTGCTTTAAGATAAAGTGACATACCCTACATATGCAATTCAAGAGTTAATTTGTCTAATAATATAATTTTTAACTAATGGAGCAAATTAGAGGAATTAACTGAGTTACCCAGCCTTATAATACTACTCGAAGATTTGTGCTTCTCTGATATTAAATGATAATAAGGGAGGTAACAGTACATACAGAAAAATGTTAATCAAGAAACAATGGGGGAATGGGTGAAGGGAAAGAAAGATCAGACTACAGGTGACATGGGTTTAGGGGTGTAGAATCAAGGGCAATTTGGTGGTGTTGAGGTAGTTGCTTACATCAAAATAATAATATGGAACACTACTATAACCCTATTATTAAACAACAAAGAACACAAACAGAAGCCAAAACAAACTACTAGAAAATGACGGTGAAGAATCAAGAGATCCTAATATGTGGTAGAGTGCCTTTTCCACTATACTAAATTAATTCTTGTTTTATTGTATCAATATTTATTGAAATTGAGTTATTTATCTTTTTTTGTCTCCCAATTCACAATACAGACCAGGCAAAAGGCCTGTGTTGAGGTGTATATGGGGTGCATTTACTGTACCTCCTCTTTCTATACAGTCAGTGTAAAGAACACAGCCTGTGGTAAGAATTGGGAGGCCTTATCTTTTCTTTTTTGGATTTTTTTTTTAGGCCACACCCGTTGACGCTCAGGAGTTACTCCTGGCTATGCGCTCAGAAGTCGCTCCTGGCAGGCACGGGGGACCATATGGGAACCGGGGGATCGAACCGTGTTCCGTGCTAGGCTAGTGCAGACAAGGCAGCAGGTACCTTACCTCCTGCGCCACCTCCATGTTCCCTGATTTTTTAATATATATATATTAAATATATATAATATTTATATAATTATAATTATATATATAATATAAATATATATATAATCCTCCACCAGTGCAACATTCCCATGATCTATATCCTAAGTGTCCTTCCTCCCCACCCCCGTTATTTATCTTTTATCAGCTTGAAAACTTTTAAATTAGCTGCTAAAAATTTATGGCTTTTACTATTTCTGGATGGTTCCACTCAACTTAACAACATCTCTAAAGTGGTAATAGGTTCAGCTTTAGGGTCTATTTGGTTTTTCTCTCAGCTGTACCATACCACATATATTAGAAAACTTTATATAGACCTTTGACAAAACTTTTTCAGCTATATACAAATGTATATGACTGTTTTCAATGGAACCCATTAAATATAGTATAACCTTGTTGAGAATTATTACTAGGAAGATCAATATTTGAATTAACAAAGAGATTATAAATATAAATTAATGAAGATGTTGGTGATGTGATTAGTTATAAAAGACTATGGAGTTTTATTATACTTTCATCTGTATTTTGTTTTAATTGGTCATATTTAATACTGGGGTCTTCAAAGGGTGTTTGCGTCCATGCTCTCATTTCAACCTATGGCATCTTGTATGTCATCAGGCATTATCTGGAATCAAAGGCTAAAATGAATTAATTAGAGGGAAATATCTATAAAAGATAAAGTGGGGGAGAGAATAAGAGTAGGCAGGAGGGATCTTAAGCTACAATGCAAAACTGCAGCTTTGAAAGAAACAGCGGAAGGAGAATTGGATAAGAAGACTCCCTGGGGGATGGAGAGATAGCATGGCGGTAACCCGTTTGCCTTTCATGCAGAAGGTCATCGGTTTAAATCCAGGCATCCCATATGGTTTCCTGAGGCTGCCAGGAACGATTTCTGATCAACCCCTGAGCGCTGCCGGTGTGATCCAAAAACAAAACAAAACAAAACAAAACAAAAGAGATTCCCTGATTGCAGCATTTCTCTGACTGCCTCTGAGCTGATGGAAAGCTCATGAGTAAGAGAGTGTGTTAGGAGAATCCTGTGACAGGCAGAAATAATCTGACACTACAGTTTTTAGTAGCTGTTTCAAAGCAGCATGGGGAGGGTGAGGCTCTCACATGAATGCTGTAGCAGATGCCAAAATGTGGCAGCTGGAAGCTGTTGGCTAATTGTTCTCCTCCCGGCAGTTTTCCTCTTTCATGGAGATCACAGAAGCAATTGTCCATGGTTGCCACACCTCGTGAAGTAGCAAAACAGGTACATTAGACTTATTTTGAAAAAGTTTCAGATCATTAAAAATGTTCAGTGTTGGTATTGGTGAAATACCTGGCTTCATGGTTGAATTGTTAAGTGGATTTCTGAAAACTTGGTTGTAATAGATGCTTTGCTTCCAGTTCTATTGATCAATTGGGAGGTGTATTCTCTTGCCTCTTTCTTTTTGAATCTGAACTGTCTCTACCGACTTTACTCTCACTCTGTCCCCCCTTTTAAAAATAGTAACTATGAGTTTATTAATCTTGCGTATGTTTTGTTATTTTACTGTAAGTTACCTCTATCGGGATTTTTAGTTCAGTCATTGTATTCTTTAGCATTCTATCCTTTATTTCTAACAGAACAGGCACATGAAGAGTAGTGGGAAATAGTCTACCAACTACTATGGAAACCACACAGGTTGCCACATAGGTCTAGTCACAACTTGCTATCATAAGTACCCAAGGTTACTGATATGTCAACCTGGAGCAGGTTTATCAGCCAGAAACTTGAGCTTTCCTGGGCATATAATGATAGCTGTGTATAAGTTTAGTGACCTATGGTTTATAGGTAGCAAGTATTCAGTCACTAGATTGCTTGGTCATAGACACCTAAACGATGGCTAGGGAATACCCTTAGGAGAACACTATAGTGATTATGTTTTGAGTTTATCTTCCAAGAATCTCAGCAGTACTGATCAGTTGTTGGACTGATCAGCTTTATATAATTGAGTACCAGTCTTTGGGCTCACAAAAACCCAGTATAAATATGTACTATGTTCAACAAATAGGAATTTCCACATGGCAAGTACTTAGCATCTTCTAGTTTGCTTTGTTCAGAAAATTCTGAGTTGGGCTGGGGGTTTTATATAAGGATGGAGCACCGTGGAAAAGAAGGCTTCAGTCCAAGCTAATAATAAAGTACACACTCCAGGTTAACAGAGCACAATGATTGGATGGCCAAGGACTAGCAGGGGACTCAAAAGACAGTGCAACCCCTACCTTGTGTAGTGTGTTACTCTTTTGAGTAGAGTGTTAAAAACCAAAAGTTGCTTTCTAGGTTGCTGTGGCTAGGTTTCTAGTTAACCAGGCTGGCAGGTGCTAGGCCTATTAGACCTATGCAAACTTGATTATTGTCTCTCTGCCCCCAGACAGCTCAGGTATTTCCTAAGGGTGGGTTCAGGTCTTTTCAGGAATTTGCTTTTAAGGTCTGTGGCTATCATTATTAAAGACTAAAATGCTGTCTTCTACTACTACTATCAGTTATTGTATGAGACACAAATTGGATAGGTATTTGTTTGGAACTATAGTCCCTATATGTGTCCTATAATTTTTTTTCTCCAAATCCTGTACAGAGTATAGACTGCATGTAAAATACTGATAACCCGATCCTTCCATTGGGTAAGACTCCATAATCTAGTTATCAGTAAATCACAATTGAGATATACTATATTATTCTATTTGTGTTTATTTTACTTAATAATGAGCATATGCTAATGATAGAAGATTGACTACAACAACCATGACGGAACAGAACTCCTAGAACCATAAAGACTCTATCCTAGACTTTGTCCTATGACCTGTGCAAATACCAAGATCTCTAATTACAGGAGACTGATTTTGTCAACCACAATGTGCAGAATGTTTCCTAGCATCAGAAAAGAACCTTGGGGTTTGTCAATAAGCATGTCCAAGGCCTGTAATTGTTCCCATGATAATATACTTGAAGAGTAGAGAAAGCCCGTATCTTTTAGGCCAAGGGAATTCCCTTTCTAATTTCCCCAATATTTACTGTGCTTATGCAAAAAAAAAAAAAAAAAAAAGCCACTAAACCTTGCCACACCAACCCTTCTTCCTCCCCCACTCCCCCTTTCCCTTTCTCTTGTTGTAGTTGGTTTAGCTGGCATTTATTTTTGCTGTTGTGTTTCTTGTCAGTGCCTGATTTTTTTCTTTTCTTCATATTTTTCCTCTTTTCCTTTTAAATTGATATTAATAGCTCCTAGATGGACCCCTCCCACTCCTTTCTTTCTCTTTCTTTCTTTCTTTCTTTCTTTCTTTCTTTCTTTCTTTCTTTCTTTCTTTCTTTCTTTCTTTCTTTCTTTCTTTCTTTCTTTCTTTCTTTCTTTCTTTCTTTCTTTCTTTCCTTTCTTTTGCTCTTTTTTCTTTCTTGATAAAAAGGCAGAAAATAAAAGAGTGACAAAATCTAGCCATTTCCTGCTTGTAGGAAACACATTTAAAACTCAGTATAGACACACACTCAGAGTAAAAGGAGGGAAGTTGGGGGGTGTTGGTGGTGGCAATGGAATGATAGCAGTAATAATAAATAGATAGCAGTAATAATAAAATTATAGTAGTAATCATCATTATCTAAAATCCTGTATTACCCAGGTGTATCATCTGAGGTAGAGATGTATGGTCCATGATTTAAACTGGGACACTCAGGCTCCCAGGACCACTGCTAATCCCTTCTCCCAAAGTCTAGATTCGGGGTGTCATGATATCTGGTCTTTCTGCCTTCCACTCTCCAAAGTGCATGGTTGCAAATGCATCCACACAAATCATTCCAATTTATATCTAATATTTCTAGGTAGATATGTCCTCACACTTTCTTTAAATTTAGACAACATATAACCTCAAAACTTAGTCATCCAAACCACGTCATTAGTTGGCAATTTTTTCATACTCAGATAATCTCTCATGTTTCGCAAAATAACCTATATGGTCACTTTTTGGATAATCAATTCAATAGCCCACTTTCTTAAGTAACAGGGAATCTGAAACCCCATAATTCTAACCCACAAAATGCTAAAAAAAAAACAACCAATGGGGAACTACAGTAGACAGCTGCAATTTCTGATATAAAAAGCCACCTAGGCAAATCTCTGAGCTGTCAAAATGCTTGACCCTCATAGATGAGGAACTAAAATAATGCTTTAGCAATAGAAATCAAGAATGCACTAGCCAGTGAAATTTGCAATCAATAAATGAACAATTCAACCAACTAAAGAAAAATTCTTCCAGAAGATAAGAGAATACATACAAATGGAATTGAAGAAACTAAAGAACATGTTAGCAAGTCATAAACAATAAAATCACACAGATGGTTCTTCAACCGTATAGAAGTAGTTGAAGACAAATTACAAACCTGTATTGATAAAAAAAAAAGACAGAAAATAAAAGAGTGACAAAATCTAGCCTTTTGCTGCTTGTAGGAAACACATTTAAAACTCAGGATAGACACACACTCAGAGTAGAAGGAGGGAAGTGGGGGGCATTGGTGGTGACAGTGTTGCACTGGGGAGGGGGTGTATTTTTTGTGACTGAAACCCAAATATGATCATGTTTGTAATCATGGTATGTAAATAAAAGTATTATTTTAATGAAGAAAATAATTATGCAACCTACTGGAAAACAAAAAAAATTGGGACACAATATTTATGTTAGACTAAATTGCATTCAACCTCAAGAAAGGACTTAGAAACAAGCATGGACACTACTTATTGAATAAGGGAAAATAGATCAAGAAGTACTAATTCTGATCAATATATACACACCTACAGTAGAGTCAGAAATATTTGTAAGGATTTTTTCTCACAAACCTAGAGATACATATGAACAGAAACATGGTAGTAGTAGGAGATTTCAACATATCACACTTGTTATTGGATAGATCCACAAGCAGAACATTAGGGAGGACATAAAAGCCCTAAATGAGAAACTAGAAAAACAGGGCCTTTAATCCTCAAATAGCTGAATATACATTCTTTTCTAGTTTACATGGAATATTCTCTAGTACAGATCAGAATTTAGGACATTAGACTAGCTTACAGAAATTCACAAACATAAGAACCATACCAAGCATCCTATTGGATCACAATGCCACAGAGATCAAGATTGTAAAAAGAGAATGTGGAGAAAAATATAACACCTAAAAATAAGCAACATGCTGCTCAATAACAGTTGTTTCAAAGAAGGAATCAAGAAATAAATAAAGAGGGTCTGGACAGATTGCTTGGAGGTAGGGTATTTGCCTTGTATGCAGAATGACTGTGGTTTGAATCTTGGCATCCCATATGGTCCCCCTAGCCTGCCAGGAGTTAATTCTAAGCATAGAGCCAGGAGTAACTCCTGAATGCTGCCAGATGTGACCCACCCACCCCCAAAAAAGAAAGAAATAAAGAAATTTATTGAGACTGATAATAATGAAGAAACAAATGACTAAACTCTATGGAACACAACAAAAGCAGTAATTAGGGGGAAACTCATAGCAACAGGCCTGCAAAAGGAAAAAAGAAAAGTATAAAATAATATCCTAACATCTTAAATATTTGGAAAACCAAAAACAAAGGAACCCAAACACAAGCAGAGAAAAAGAAATAAAAAACGAAGTATAAATCAATGATATAGAAACAAAGAAAACAATACAAAGAACAAATGATTTTATTTGATTTTTGAAAAAAAATAAACAGATAGAAAAACCATTGGTAAATATCACAAGGAAAAAAAGTTAAAGTGCCCAAGCAAATTGGATTCAAATGAAAGAGAAATTACAACCAAAATCCCAGAAATGGAAGACATCATGTGAGTTATTATGAACAAATATACTCTGTTAAACTAGAGAACCTAAAATGGTCAGATTTCTGGAAACATATAATCTTCCAAAATTGAATGAGGAAGAAGTAGCTTGCTTAAATAGTAGGTAGCTTAAATCATAAGCAAGGAACTTAAAACAGCAATAAAATGTCTCCCCAAGAATAAAAGTGGTAAGTGCAGTTAGAGAAATAACTACACTAACAACTATCAATGGTAGTGAGTGAGAGAAATAGAATGCCTGTCTTGAATACAGAAAGGGTGGGGAAGGAGGGAGATGGGGGGCATTGGTGGTGGGAAGGTTGCACTGGTGAAAGGGTGTACTCTTTTTATATGACTGAAACCCATCTACAAACATGTTTGTAATCATAGTGCTTATATAAAGTATTATTTAAAAAAATAAAAAACAAAATAAAATATCTATACATGATTTTTATTAACATCATAAAAATAGTGTCTAAGGACTGGAGAGATAGCACAGTGGTAGGACATTGCCTTAGATGCAAAAGGACGGTGGTTTGAATACCGGCATCCCATATGGTCCCCCGAGCCTGCCGAGAGCGACTTCCATTTTTTTCTTTTACTTTATTTAAACATCTTGATTACATATATGATTGTGATTAGGTTTCAGTCATGTAAAGAACACCCCCTTCACCAGTGCAACATTCCCACCACCAATGTCCCAAATCCCCTCCATCCCACCACAACCCCACTGGTACTCCAGAAAGGCTTTCCAGTTCCCTCATTCATTCACATGATTGTGGTAGTTCTCTGTGTAGTTATTTCTATAATTGCACTCACTACTCTTTGTGGTGAGCTTCATGAAGTGAGCTGTAAGTTCCAGCCCTCCTCTCATTGTCTCTGAGGATTTTTGCAAAAATGACTTTTATTTTTCTTAAAATGAGTGAGACTATTCTGTGTCTCTCTCCATCTGACTTATTTCACTCAGCATGATAGATTCCATGTCCATCCATGTATAGAAAAAATTCATGACTTCATCTCTCCTGATGGCTGCATAATATTCTATTGTGTATATGTACCACAGTTTCTTTAGCCATTCGTCTGTTGAAGGGCATCTTGGTTGTTTCCAGAGTCTGGCTATTGTGAATAGTGCTGCAATAAATATAGGTGTGAGAAAACAGTTTTTGTATTGTATTCTTGTGTTCTTAGGGTATATCCCTAGGAGTGGAATAGCTGGGTCGAATGGGAGCTCTATTTCCAGATTTTGGAGGAATCTCCATATCACTTTCCATAGAGATTGGACTAGACGGCATTCCCACCAGCAATGGATAAGAGTTCCTTTCTCTCCACATCCCCACTAGCACTGATTGTTCTCATTCTTTGTGATGTGCACCAATCCAAGAGCGATTTCTGAGTGTAGAGCCAGGAGGAACCCCTGATGGCTGCTGAGTGTGACCCAAAAACAAAAAACAAAAAAAAAATACAAAATATACAAAAAATAGTGTCTAAAACCATCAAGTACTTAAGAATCAACCTAACAAAAAAGATGAGAGACCTATACCATGAAAACTTCAAAACATTTAAGAAAAAAATGAAAAAAGACCTAAGGAAATGGAAGAACATTCCATACTCAGGGATTAAAAAACTCAATATTATCAAAATTACCATTTTACCTAAGCTGCTATATAGATTCAATGCAATCCCTATTTCAATTCAGACATTCTTCAAGGACTTAGAACAATCACTTATAAAGTTGGTGTGGACCTGGTAGGACTGGAGGGACCCTATGACATGCTAGGAAATGAACCCATGTAGGCTGCATGCAAGGCAACTGTCCTAGTTCCAAGAACTCTTCTTAAACTATCCCTAAGTTAAATGTTTTTTAGATATTCAATCTCTGAAGATTGAACCATAGTGGAAACATTCAACTATAGTTGAATGTTTTTTTGAATATATTTTGGTTGAATGAATCAAAGATTCAACCATAGTTGAAACAAAAAAAGTCAAGTATAATTTTGCTTTCATGATTATAAATTGAATGTCCCAAAAGACTAAAAAATAAAGTTGGTGTGGAACCATAAAATACCTAGCATATAGCCAAATCCATATTGAAAAACCAGAAATTGGGAAGTTTCTTATTACTTTACTTGAAGCTCTACTACAAAGTTATATTTGTTAAAACAGCATGGTGTTGGAACAAAGATAGACTTTCAGACCAATGGGTCAGAATAGAATATCCAGTGTCAAACCTCCAAGTATATGTCAATTAATCTTTGACAAAGGAGCAAAGATCATGAAATTGAATAAAGAAAATATCTTCAACAAATGTTAGAACAATTGGATAGCTCTGTGTAAGAAATTAAAAATCATTCCATATTCCACACCTTACACAAAAGTCAATTCAAAGTGGATTATATAAGACCCAATTTCATAAATTTTATTGAGGAAAACAAAAGCAGCACACTCCAAGACTTAGACCTCAAAGGAGACTTCTTCAATGATAGGATGCTAATGGCAAGAACTATGGAATAAAATCTAAATAAATGGGACTATATCAAACAAAAATTTTCTGTATGGCAAAAGAAGCATGAGCTAAAATTCAAAAACAGTTAACTGAATGGGAGAAAATATTTGCACTTAACATTAGATAAAGGTAGAAGGCCTGGAGGCTGGGGGTAGGAGAGAGGACAGCTGGGGGCCTGCCAAGGCTCCCAGAACCCCCAAGCTAGGGAGAAGGCCTTTGACCTGGAGTCTCCCTAGACCCCATGTCGACTAGAGCTAGCCTCCAGATCAAGAAAGGATTTGGTAGAGAACCGGAAGCCAGGATCTGCCCGCCCTCCTCCCTGTGTCCTTCCCACCCTCGGGCAGGGGGGGGGGGAAGGGTGGGGAAAGCTTAGGATCCCATATATTTTGTGTATGCAGAATGTCCATCTTGTATTCTGCCCTTTACACACCCCTGTAAAAGCTCATTTTTACTCATTAACTCTCTCACCCTCAAGCATCTGTACCCCATTTACTCCTTTTAACTTCAGTACTGCACAGTCCTAATCACAGACCAAAGTGGTGCACTGGATTTAACAACCCCCAACTATTTCAAAAGACATAAAATGGACACGTATGGCTTTTGAATATTTTATGTCTATTTTCTTTGACAGCTATAACTCTTTTTTTAATATAATTTTTATTTTTGATCATAGTGGCTTACATATTGTTGGCAATAATATTTTAGGTACATATTAACATAAAATCAGGGGGATTCCCATCATCAAATTGTCCTCCCTTCAAACCTCCATTCCTGTCCTACCACCCATATCCTCCTCTCTCTCCCCTGGGGCTGCTAGAATAGGTGGTCCCCTCTGTGCCTTGCTTACAACTTAGAGGTCTTACACTTGTTGGTCTTGGTACTTCCCCTATTTCCCCCTCTAACTGGGAGGCGGGACTAGATAGTTCTAGTTATGTGGTTTTGTTTGAAGAAGAGAAAACTGATAAACTGGGGTAAAAATCAATACGCCAAATATGGGCGGAGTCCTTCTAGAGGCTCTCATCATCGGGTTGAGAGAGAAAGGGGGAAAAGGAGGTAAAACACTTCAACAGTACAAAAAGAAGTGTCAAATAAAATATCCAGTGAGCACTCCAACAATAAAGATAAGCACCACATAAAAGCCATGGTCTTGAGATTAAAAACATGACTGAGCATATAAAGAAAGAAAGAAAAGAAGAAAAATAAACAAATAAATAAATATAAATGGAGACAATAACTTCAATAACCACACCAAAACAAAGAAATTGGCAAATAATAGATAAATACAAAAAAATTGTTTTGTGCTTTTTGCCATTTTTTCTCTTCCTGCATAGGCACAGTAAATATTGGGGTCATTCGAAAAGGAATTTCCCTGGCCTACAAGATACAGGGTTTCTCCACCCTTGGAGTATACTGTCATGGGATTAACTATAGACTCCGTTCTTCATTTACTCTCCCCTTGGTGCTTTCATGATGTTTGGAAAACTTCTGCTCCATCCTGGGTGATCAAACAGATCTCTGTATCTAGAGATCTCAGTATCTGCTCAGGTCAAGGGGTGGATCTTATGATGAAGCCTTTCTTTGTGGTTTTAGAAGTTCTGTTCCCTCAGTGTCATTT
>PVKC010017509.1:0-20171 GCA_004027635.1 Crocidura indochinensis | reverse complement strand
TATTTTTGATTTGCACGTTAAAGTTTTTTTTTTTAAGATACTATTTACAGGGGCCCGGGAGATAGCATGGAGGTAAGGCGTTTGCCTTTCATGCAAAAGGTCATCGGTTCGAATCCCGTTGCCCCATACGGTCCCCAGTGCCTGCCAGGAGCAATTTCTGAGCATGGAGCCAGGTACCCCTGAGCACTGCCAGGTGTGACCCAAAAAACAAACAAACAAACAAACAAAGATACAATTATAGTCTCGTGGGGGTGTGTGTGAAAAATGTTTTCTTCTTCCTAGAGGGGCGTGGCAGAAAATAATTGAGAAGCACTGTTTTATACTGTGCCATCGCTCCAGCTCCTTGCTATAACTCTTAGTTGATTTTGAAGTAAGCCATGATCTGTCTTTAAGGTTACAGGGAGGCAAAAATAATGTGAAGGAATTACTGATAGCATTTAGAACATTGCGGCTTATGGAGTGTTTTCATTATGACATGTCAATTAATTTTTCTAATACTATAGTTTTTGTGGCAAAGTACCTATTTGACTAATGTCACTTGATAAATGGTATTAATGACATTTAGAGGGATTTCTCCTGTGACTTTTTGATCCTGTTTCTTTTTTCATAAGAATTGAGAAAATGAGAATACACTAAGGGCTGTATTAAAATAGCCTGAACTTGTATTTTGAGGGGTCATTTTTGTGTTTTTTGGGGGGGGGCACACCCGGTGATGTTCAGGAGTTACTCCTGGCTAAGTGCTCATAAATCGCTCCTAGCTTGGGGGACCATATGGAATGTCCAGGATTGAACCCAGGTTCGTCCTGGGTTGACCACATGCAAGGCAAAAGCCCTACTGCTGTGCTATTGCTCTGGCCCCGTATTTTGAGTTTTTATATCAAATGAAACCTGCCCAAACCCCTAATCCCTTTAAATAATTGCACAGACAATAATACCAATGGAGCATTCTCAAATACTTCCCCTTCTGCCCTTTGTATATCCTTCCAAGTTTCTACCCATTTACTTCTCTGTCCTCACTTCTGCTTTTAACTCAAACCCTACCTGGAGAAAAACAGTGCATACCTGAAATGCAAAAACTAGAGGCAAGCAAGGTAGACCACGGTTGCCATTACCTATTAACAGTTTTTTATTATTTAATCAAAGGAAATGAAAAACACACAATACAGTGACTTTAATTACTGTGTATGGAGAAGGTGACATTCAATGACTTTAATTATGGAAATCCAGAGGCAGCAGCCTGGAGGCAGCCTTGGGGAACTCCATAACTGCTGCAGCTGGGCTCAGGGAACCCTTGCCATCTGCAGAGCAGGTTTGTGTAATTCCCAAAGCCCAACACCAAGGGGATTACCGGTTAGGTTGAGTAAGGTGAGGAGTGAGATAGTGGTGGAATAGATTGAGAAGAGAACAGTCTGTAAATAGTAGAATGACAAATGTAAGGAGCCATCTGAAATAAAGCTAATAGGTAGTTTTTGTCTTCTCAATTAAAGCCTCTATTTTATGCAGGCTCTGATAGGCTTTCTCTGATGTCTCAGCTTTTACTCTTTGGGATTTGAAAGAGCCTGAAATTTAGACCTCAGAATTCCAGGATTCATAAACTACAAGAGGATTTGCATCTTTTATAATGGAATTCATATGCTGGTTGGCTGTTCCCTGCCCTTGACATCTTACTTGCTTTGGGGTTCCTAAAAGACTCTATCCTTTCAAATCCATTTCCATGCTCACTACCTCCACCAACACAAATTTGTGATACTATGTTTTTTCAAACTAGCAAGTAATTTGACTTTGATGATTGGAACATTTCATAACAGGCTATTTGTGATTCCTCAGGATAGTGAACACAGGTTTTCACTATCTTCCCTAAGGTCTCTTGGGGTTCTCACCAGTTAGGAATATCTCACCTGAACAAGAGCAACTGTATTGCCTGCAGTCACATTTTAGGAGACTGCTATTTTGTCAGAAGCTGCAACCTGCAGATTTGATGGAGCATTTCACCAACTGCAGCAAAGACTGTGCTATATTTCCCAAAGCATCCAAATCACCATCTAGTATGAGGAGCTTGAGGGAGACCAGAAACCTGAGGCAATGTGTTTGTAATTGCCTGGAGAGACCCATTAATAACTTTTAACTCTTCATCCACTACCCTGGGTAATTATAGGGATGTTGACTTTTGAGATGACAGTATTTTCACAGGAGAAGCCAAGCCATTGAAAATAATGTTAAAGATTCTGAAAATTATCTTTATAAAGCTGTTTGGCTATATTGATCTGGGAACAGTTCCAGGGGATACACACAATTCTTTCCAAATCATCTAGTCACAGAAAAATGGGAAATAGAGTTAATTGAAGGGTAGACTTTTAGGGCCTGAGATGCAATTGTTATTGATGATTACTATTCTGCTCAGAACCTCAGTCTGCACCTGGAATTTATGTTAACTGCGATTGAATTTAAAACAACCCCTCTGCTAGTGTCTGAGGCATCCATTAGTTTTGCTTTTGTCTTATGATGCAGAGCTTTTGACACTGAACTTGCTTTGTGACTGTTATTTTTTTTTCTGCAAGCACCCTGTTCTTTCTCATCACACCAATACCAGAGATGCCTAAATTCTTACCCAGAAACTGCCACAGATCCCCTGCATGAGGCAAACTATAGATGCTCCAGCTTTAGTTTCCTATCAGGTGTGAGATAAAGACACTTTCATTCCCTCTAAATGTGATGCTGTTCTGTGGCATTGTATTGGAAAGTTAGGAAGCTTCATTGCTAATTCAAGATAACTTATTTCCTTGAGTTCCTCTGTTTTCTTTACCAGTTTACCCCATCCTTATATTTTAACAATCAGGTGTCCCTGTTGTATTCTTCACTTTTCACAGATTCCCTATTCTGGACTGTTAAAGATGTTCTGTGAGTACACATTCTGTAAAACAGAGGGAGAAAGAAGGGAGAACATCCTGGAAATGAGTATTTTATCCTGTTGTATTTAGTTTTCAATTGATAAGACAAATTACACAATCAACCAATAACCAAAGTCAGCATCAAGTGTGTTCAAGCAAGATTCATTTTAATAATTATCGTTTTGCTGGTCCCTGTTTAAACCTTTAGTATTAAAAGGATGTGCTGGTGACTTGCAGGCACCAATTCCTTAGAAGAAACAAGGAGTCTCAAGGTGTGATCCTTGTGTACACAGAGCAGCAGCTCTTGAATAAATAATGTGTTTCTGTGGAATAACTATTGTGAATGTTGAAGGCAAGAGCAGTGCTAAGGATGGGAGATAAAAGCTTAAAATATTTAGAACTTGCAGCTGTTTCTTTGGAAATATCAAAAGAGAAATTTAAGGTCAGTGGGTAGGTGACACTTTCATGTCTTTGGTGAGTTTTCTGCTGTTTGAAAACCAGGAAATTTTTTTTTATTTGCATGTTCCTCAGCTTCCTCATTTCTCTGTTTTATTTTCCAACCTACAAATATCATATTGCAGGGAGCTGGTTTCAGGTCCCAAGAGGTCCTGCTGGATTTTCCTTCCAGTCCAGTAGCACATTGTGAATTATACATCTAGAGCCTTTGGCAGGAGCAGTGGAAATGAGTGGAGAGGGCACCTATATGAAATGGAAAGAAGAGACTGTTTCCAATTTGCAATCAAGGTCCAAGCAGCAGGGGGTTTCAAATCAATTCAACTCCATTTGGGAGGAAGAAAAGGAAAACCAAATTATTTCCTGGCCCTGGCTTTCTGTGGTGACTCAAATTTCAGGACTGTGGATGCTTTGGGTGAATTTTTTATAAATAGATTTTAAAGAACTGGTGGCAACATCAACAGAACCAATATGTGGAATGACAATAGGGAATGATATACAGATAAACATGGGAAATTGAAACTATAGAATGGAAAGAAACTAGTCTGTCTTCTTCCTGTATTTCTGAACTCACCTGTAAGAGTTACCTATATCTGTTTTTAAGATATTTTGGCTTCACATGCCTGCAATTTCCTTGAAAAAATAAAAAGAGCTTGCCTACTACACTCATTCAAAATAATGAAACATAATTCATGGTATTTTTAGGACTCTGCTTGACAAAATACTGGCCAGACAAGCCAGATCAAAGCTCCATAATTATTACCTTCCTTTTGCAGAGATTTAAAGTGGATTAAGTGATTAGAAGTACCTAATTGCTTATAGGCTTCTTTATAGGTAGTGGCAGGTAAAAGACAGCTTATAAATTACTGCTTACTCCTCACTCTGGAATCAAGTGTATCAACCCAGGCTTGATATAAGATAGAACTGGTAGGCAACAGTTGAACTGATTTTGTCTTTCCTGTTCATGAGATTTGGAACATTGTCAGAATCTTAGATTGTGTTTCCTTTAGGCCAGTGGAAATAAAGAAGGTAACTCTAATGCATTAATAAGAATTATGACCTTAAAGCAAATATTGAAATGACAATTTGATTTAAAAGCTCAGGTGGCTAGATTGGAAGTCAAAAAGATGTCAATTCAAACTTGTGTTCTAATTATGCTATAATTTGAGCACTTCCTTGGTTTTTATAACATTGACCCTTCCTTGTGCATAATCACATGGACTTTGGGGTCTCAATAACTACCTCTCAGGTTGTTAGAGTTGCATTAAACCACTATTTGGAACTACTGGATTTAGCATAACATGTTGGTCAGTAGATTAGAGCCCCTTTGTTGGCTTCTTCATGCTGTAGCATCTGCATAAGTGAATACCTTCTGTCTGACTCTGCCCAGGACTCTTCTGAGATGTCCTTAAGCTGCTATTTTCTTTGGGATACCATTCTTAACATATTTTAAATCCTTCCTTTCTCCTCACTGTTGTGTCATTGCTGTGATGACTAGGAGTTATGTGTGTGTGTGTGTGTGTGTGTGTGTGTGTATGATTATGGAGCTCCCACATTTTCATTGTGGTGCTTATGGGAGGATGGTATCAGGCTTTCACACACAACCAGTGTGCTTGCTAAGGGTTTGTTCACTCTTTAATTACTGTGTTTGCACATATGCAGGCAGCAGTCATATTGCGTATCCTTTTGTGATTCTTTTATATCCTTTAGTGACCCTCACTGCAGGACCTACTGAATATTGTGATTTTGTTCATACTTGGCAGCAATGAGAGCAGAAATAACTTGGAGCTCCGGGGACAAGAAAGAAGACCTTCCATTACCATAGTATAATGACATAGTGCTTTGAATTTTGTAAATTGAAATTTTCTTGCACAGCGTATGTTTTAAACCACTCTGATATTCCCCTGGATATTCCATAACAATCATAGAGACAAGACTGAAATCTTATTTAGATATATGATTGTCCATACTGGTGCATTTTCATTTTTACTTTTGCAACATCAATTTAATATGATTATAATGGTTCTGAATCCTGAATATAGAGAATTCCTATTTGTTAGGTTCCCTTAGTCTTAAGAGAACATACAATTCCAGAGTGCCTTATATCAGTTACATATGTGTGCACAAGATGGTGAAAGAAATCTGAAGGAATTAATAACCCAGGGTCATTGAGATGAACAGGGATATGTTATGCTTAACATATGGATCAGCAGAGGACTAAAATGGAGAAAAAAGTCAGCTGTTAACAAGACCTATAGGGAAAGAGTAAGGCACATTTAATGATGATGTAGCCAGAATTTTGGGTTCTTTATTGGTGGGGGCAGTAATCAAGTCTTACTTCTGACTCTGCACAGGGATCACTCTGGGCAGGGTTTGGGATACCTTATGGGTGCCAAGGATGGAACCCAGATTGGCTGTCTGAAAGGCAAATGCCATATTATCTATTCTATTACTCTAGTCTATAGTAAACCTTTTTAAGAATTAGTATTTGTTGACAATGAAGATAGGAGGCTTTGCCTGGTCCCCAAAATGTTTTTACATTTTAGTGACAGTATAGCAAAATATTTGTCATCAGAATCTGTAAGAAAATTTAAATTTGAATGGTCTGGAAGTAACTATAATGTCCTGGAGGAAAAAAAAAAACAGAACCTGTGGCTATCTCTTCTTTCAGTGAGTTCACTATAAAAGCACATGGTAATATAGTACATTTTACCCTAGGATCATACATACTGTGACTCAAATGTGAGACATTTTCATGAAATTTCTCTTATTTTTACACAAAATAGCCCGTGTTGTTGCTGCATTTCTAGTTTCTGGATTCTAGCAACCAGTAGGGTCCTATTGTATATATATTCCATTTTGTGGGGCTCCATAGAAAATTAGCAAGGAACTCCCCCGGGTGCCAGGTGGCTTGAAATATCTTATTAGGAATAGCTGTGTGGGATGAAATATTTTTAGAAGTGGGTAGGAAGTGTTACTGAAATATGACTTATTTGACATTATGGGACTTAGAATAATCAGCTCAAATCAGATAATCTGATAGTAACTATAATCACATTGGAGACTGAAGCCCCCAAATTGGTAAATAGAGGCAGCACTATCCTCTCTCTTTCACTTTCTCTCTCTTATTTTTAATTTTTATTTAAACAATTGTGATTTACAAAGTAATTCATAGTTGGGTTTCAGACATACAA
Organism: Crocidura indochinensis; assembly: GCA_004027635.1. Classification (NCBI taxonomy): domain Eukaryota; kingdom Metazoa; phylum Chordata; class Mammalia; order Eulipotyphla; family Soricidae; genus Crocidura; species Crocidura indochinensis. The sequence goes on along the minus strand of PVKC010017509.1, from coordinate 13,636 downwards.
TGATGTATAAGGAGCAATCCTACCACCAGTATTCACCAATATTTCCAGAGTTTATCACATACCCCTTACGCAGCCTACCAATATAATAGGCACCTTTTAAAGTTTAGTTGTTAAAGTTTGGGTCTCATGATTTAATTGCTATTGACTCTGGATTGGATATTTAGTTCTGTCCTTTCTTAATACCAATAGTACACCTGAGATCCCTTTACCCCATCTCCTGTTATTTAATATATGTTCTTCAACTCCCCCACTCAATTTCTTTTCTTCTCCTAACTATATTTTGGAATCTAGGGTGTGTGTTCTCAATGACCCCATTTAAGCCACTGCATTTCTTCATGTAGTTATTCTAAATATCACATGTAAGTGATATCACCTTGTATTTATCCTTCTTCTTCTGGATTACTTCTTTTAACATATCTTTCATTTATATCCAGGTTACCGTGAATTAAATGATTGCACCATTCCTTATAGCTATACAGTATTCCATTGTATATATGTAACACATTCATGATCCACTCATATGTTTTGGGTATCTAGATTGATTCCAAGTCTTAGCTATTGCACTGAGGGCTGCAATGAATAGCAATGTGCACATATAATTTTGGATGAATGTTTTTCTGTTCTTGGAATAGATACCCAAAAGAGTGATTGCTGGATCATAAGGTAGCTCAATTTTAAGGTTAGTAAGAACTCTCCATACTATTTTCCATATGGGTTGGACCAGGCAGCCTTTCCACCAGCAATATATGACCACATCCCTATCAACACAAATTATTCCCAATATTCTTGATATGTGCCATTTCTCAGTGGAATATCACTTGGCTGTAAAAATGATGAAATTATAAAATTTGCTGCCATGTGCATGGAGCTGGAGAGTATTATGCTGAGTGAAGTCAGTCAGAAAGACAGGGACAGACTCAGAATGATCTCTCTCATAGGTGGCATTTGGTGAGAAAGAATAGGAAAACAACAAACTTCCAAAGGCAGCAGAAACTGAGAACTTTTACTCAGTAGGAAGCTAGTGATGGAGGAAGCAGTAAAGTAGGACAGTGACAATGGTGGAAAGAAATGAACACTTGGGTGGAGAATGTGGTGCTGAAATAGTTCTTTTATGAAATCCTACAGTTTGTAAACTATGGTGCCCAAAAAAAGACTTAAAAACAAATTCTGATATCCTTCACAGTACCAAAAAATACTGAGGTCAGATGTGTACTTCTTCCCAACATCAGGGCTCTTGCCAGACAGTCAAGCTGTCATTTCTGGCAAGGTGACAAGATCCTGGCACTTTTATGCGAGGCACTTGCTCATTATCTGGCATCCCATTGGTCACAGCCATCTGCTCATTTTGCCCCCTCACAAGATGGCAAAACAGATATCAAAAAGACACCAGCACCAACATGCCAGTGGGTAAGTAGAATGAATATGGTTAATGCCAGTGAGGAGAATAGTCATAAGATCCTACTGATATTTGAAAAATGGTTTTAGTTGACTAGCTGAAATGAATACTCATATATAGATCATGGCCAAAATGCTGTGGTCCTTTTACATTAATTGTTTATTGTTTAGACCCTATGAAATAATCTCTATTCAAATGAGCAACAGCATGCTATTGCTCTAGAATACTCAGTGAGTTCTGGCTGTTCCCAGAGTATCACACAAAAGAGGCAATTTCTGGAGTAGAATTCTTTAAGTGTAAGACCCTTATCTGGTATTTTTTAACTCTAAAAATGACTGTGCAAGTTTTTTGGGTTTTTTTTTGGGGGGGTCACACCCGGCAGTGCTCAGGGGTTACTCCTGGCTCCATGCTCAGAAATTGCTCCTGGCAGGCACGGGGGACCATATGGGCACCGGGATTCGAACCGATGACCTTTTGCATGAAAGGCAAACGCCTTACCTCCATGCTATCTCCCGGTCCCATGTGCAAGTTTTAAGTGGGTGAAACACTTTGGGTTAATTTATTTCTATTTCAAGTTTGTTAAGCTACTACTGCTTAAGTTATAAAATGTTAAGGTAATGTTAGATCATAGTTTCTGGAATCATGGTGTCTTATTGCTATGGAATTGTTTTTCTTAATTTTATAAGGGGGTACCAACCCTGAGAATATGGAACTATACTCCATGTAATCACCTAGTCTTTCAGAAAACCTTGTCTTCTTTAAAATGCAGCTATTTAATTTGATCAGTTACCACTAGTAACTATCTTCTGGTAAAAAAACGAGAGCCAAATTTATGGGCCAGGACAAAATAGTGTACATTTTCTCAGATTTATTAAACCAAACTATGAAAAAAGATAAGGAATTCTGGCTTAATCTTTTGTGACTGGGGAAAGGGAAAAATCAAACAAGTAAATTCCATTGGTTCTGGAGAGTATGGAGTATTTTATTCTAGAACCTCATTTCTTCATTAGCACATATGCCATTAACTGTCTATCACCTATTTACATGTTTTTATATATCATTCTAAATTATTTTGTTTAATCATAAAATGAGCATAGCCAGCCAGATACTAACTTTCAACATGAAGTTTAAAACCATAGCAAATCTGACAATAATGACTAGTCATTTTATTCTTATCTTGCCTTTTTAAAAAGAAGTGATCATTATTCTGAATCCTCTCCTTAAATTTTTTTTTGTTAAACATTTTTAGAGTTGTAACTTAATCTTCATGTAACCAAAAATATATACATTTATTTTGGAAATTTTTGACTTTATACATATAATATCATGCTTTGACTACTATCTTCATCTGAATATAAAATTTCTGTGATTCATCCATATTCCAGTGTGTTGCTAACCTCATTCACTGTGTCTCACTTTATCATCCATTCTTATCTAGAGACTGTCATATGAGGGATGATTGTAGGTTTTAGTATTTGAATAATTCTGTTTATCTTTTCTATGTGTTGTGTTGAACATGAACAATAATAATTGTTCTTTCCATAAACTAAGAGTATAGTGGCTGGGTTGTTTATTTTTATGAGATGATGCTTAAACTTCAAGCTTGCTTTTCCTGTAAAAAATGTCTTAAGTGCACACATCATTCTCGATATTTGATAAATCTGATATTTTAAATTCTTTTTGAGGGTAAAGGCACACTTGGCAGGACTTAACTTTGGCTTTGTTCTCAAGGATTACTACTGGCAGGGCTTTGGAGACCATGTGGAATGCCAGAGATTAAATCCCAACAAACTTCACACAAGGCAAGTGCCTTGCCAGCTGTACTATCACTCTGGCCCAAATAATTTTTAATAATTCATTAATTGATATATATTTGTTTTTCTTTGAGCCTATACCTCAGGGTGCTCAGGCATTACTTCCAGTTTTGTGCTCAGAGGTTGCTTCTGGCAGTGTTCATATCATCTACTATGACTGGGGATCAAACTCCAGCCTCCAACATGAACTCAGTCTTTTGAGTTTTCTCTCCAACTCTTATTATTTGTTAATGAGCATAAAACCCCAAACTATATGTGTTTAGTTTCTCTTGGTTGTTTAATTCTCTAAGCTATTATTATTTTTACTTTATTTATTTATGTATTTATTCATTTATTTTTACTAAATTTATTTATTGCTGTCTTCAAAACCAAAGGTAGTACAAAATATCAAACTAACTCTCATATATGAAGAGAAGTTCTGAGTGGAAATTTTATGGAAGGGGCTGACCTCTACCAGCTTTTGATTTTTTGTTTTTGTTTGCTTTGTTTGGAAAACACACCTGGCAATGGTCAGAGATTACCCTTGGCTCTACATTCAAGAATCACTTCTGAGGTCTGCTTGGGAGACCATATGAGATGCTAAGGATCATACCTGGGTTGACTATGCTTAGTGCAACCACCCTTTTCTCCTTACTATTGCTCCAGTCAAGCTTTTGATAATTTGTAGATGGATGGCATGTGCATCTCTTCCTTGGGAACATTTTCATTACTGAACTCTTACTTTTGTTATCCTGGATAGTTTTTACTCAAACTCCACCATTTCACTGACTTTAGGAACAGTTGTTGCGAAATTAAAACCAACCAAGATTTCTTGGGTAGTCAAGTCAAATTATGTTGTAGTATGTTATAGTAAAGAATAAATGGCCAATTGAAAGTGCAAGCAGCACCATGCAATATGAATTAAATAAAAGTAATAGTTTTCCCTGCTGCAGCTTGATCCATAGTCCTTGTCCCTTTTACTGCATGTGGATACAGGTGCAAAACTTTGCTTCCAAGCCTTGGATATGATGGACATATTTAAAACTGACATCAGTATTTCTGGACCAGCTTGTGAAAATAAGTTATGTAAACAAATTGCAACAGTGGAATACTGTAATAAAGATTGTATATTCAAAGAAAGGTCTGTTGTATTTCAGGTGGTTAAGAATATCTACCAGGACTCGGGGCCAGGTGGTGGCACTGAAGGTAAGGTGCCTACCTTGCCTAGGACGGACCGCGGTTCAATCCCCGGGTTTCCCAATATGGTCCTCCAAGCCAGGAGCGACTTCTGAGCGCATAGCCAGGAGTAACCCCTGAGCGTCTCCGGGTGTGGCCCAAAAACAAACAAACAAACAAAAAAGAATATCTACCAGGACTGAGCAAGCTTCTGCACTATGCATGTCACTAATAGACTGGGAATTGAAGATACCACACTGGTTTTTCTTCCTTTAGGTGGCAGGGAAGGGTAAAGATTCTGCTCTGTAAAATGTAAGTGGCTTTTCCATATGAATGCAGTCCTTTAGTTTAATAGAATGAACAGCAGAAAAAATAATGAACACTTTGATTTCACTCATATTTTCTTTTCCCATTCCTTTCTTTTCTTTGGGGGGCTAGTAATCTTTCTGTAATTTCTGCCTCTGATTTTCCTGTTTTTACACTGACTATGAGATATAAACCAATGGAAAATCCAAATTCTTCACCTACCACTCAATGGAAGTATAGTAAGAAAAAAATTTATGACTCAATATGAATGGTGAATTAACTGCTGTTTTAGCAGTTAATGTCTTAGATGATGCTTAGTATTTTCCCAGAAGAATCTCTCTATCCAATCACTCAGGCCCACCAGTTTATATAACTTATTAAGATTATTTAGGGTCTTTCTAAAATGGCCTTTGAGAGGATTTCTTGGAAATTCAGACAGAAGGTCTTGCATTTTATGGAATGCTTCTCCTCATCTGCATATATCAATCTCTGTTGTTAGGTGGAGGCAAAGGTACAATATTGATATCTCTTTGAAGATTTTTGAGCCATTGGGCAAGTAAAGATTCTAGAATGACATATGGGAGGGCCAAAGCCATCATCTGTCTACCAGCTGGTGTGAATATTTTATTTATGTGTAGAAAACATGAGTGCCATCTGTGTTTATATAGAATGGTGTGGTGATGGAGCTTGGTACATTAGCATTTTCTACATGATCGGAACATTTTAGTTCTTATAATTTTTAAATAAAAAATTGGATTTTGGGCCACAACCAGACCTAGGATGAACCGCGGTTCAATCCCTTGGCATCCATATGGTCCCTCAAGCCAGGAGCGATTTGTGAGTGCATAGCCAGGAGTAACCTCTGAGTGTCACTGGGTGTGGCCCAAAAAGCAAAAAAATGAAAGAAAGAAAGAAAGAAAGAAAGAAAGAAAGAAAGAAAGAAAGAAAGAAGAAAGAAAGAAAGAAAGAAAGAAAGAAAGAAAGAAAGAAAGAAAGAAAGAAAGAAAGAAAGAAAGAAAGAAAGAAGAAAAGAGTTGTTTATTCCTAGCTTTGCACTCAGGGATCATTTTTGAATGATCACAATCATAGGAATATATGTGATTTTGGTATTCAAACTCAGGTTGCCTACATGCAAGACAAGTGTCCCACTTGCTGTATTATGGCTAATCCTGAGTTTTGTAGTTTTTATACCATGGCTTAGACCTAGTCTCCAGAACAGAAAGGTCTGTAGAAGGCAGAGAGGCAGAGTTACCAAGCGTACATATGTATTATGTACATAATACAGCTATGTATTAGTAAAGGCTCAATTAAAAAAATATCTCCTGAAATCAACGGGACTTGACTTAGTAACTGCATAATATTCTGGAGGAAGGCATTTGGTAAATTCCATAAATTGCTGTGGTGCTTTTTGGGTTGTTTTTGTTTGTTTGTTTTTTCCTTTTTTGTATTCTTGCTTTGTTTCTCTTCCTTTTCCCCTTTCTTCCCTTAAATTGATATTTATAGCCTCTAGAAGGACTCTGTTTTTTGCCCCCCCCTTTTTCTTTTTCTTCTTTCCTTCTAACAGAAACACATAAATTGAACTACCTTGTTCTACCTCATAAATTGGAGAAGAAATAAGAGAAGATACCAAAACCAAGACCAAGTCATATGAACATCAAGTAAAAATAAAAAATGATCAGACTTAAACACCAAATCCAAAGCCAACAACAACAGAGTCGATACCCAATCTACAACAAGCTAGACACAGGGGGGACCACTTATACTAGCAGCCTGGGGGAGGGGAAAAGGGGGATATGGGTTGCATGCTGGGAACAGGGGGGGAGGTAGGACAACATGGGTGATAGGAATGCCCCTACTTCATTGTCACTATACACCTAAAATATTACCGTGAAAGATTTTTAGTCCATAAAAATTTCTCAAAAAAATATGAAGAATTGAAAGAGTCGGAACATCGAGATACCCAAAGAGTCCCTCTCTGTTATAATTCAAATTTATGTATTCTGAAAATGGACAAAGGACCAGAAAGGAGAAGGGGAGTGGCAAGGGATTATGCCTACTCTAAGGTGGCTAAGGCCACAGAAGTGGCCCAGGTGAAGTGCAGTAGGCCACTCTCCTTCCCAGGTGTTTATGCGAGCCCATATTGCTTTTGAACAAGAATGGCAGACACATTTCCACAGCCTAGGGTAGAAGGTAAGAGTGCGACCCTAGCAGTGGCAGATGACTCTGAGTCAAGAATTCACAGAGCCTGGTTTTACAAGTGAAAAAAATGGTGCCATTAAAAGACAATTACTCAAGTGGTGTGAGTCAGCTATGCTGTTCCTGGTGATGCCAAGCAAGAGAAGAGAGGGTGTGAGTTCTCTGGAGCTCTCTCCCCTTTCTTTTTTTAAAACAAAGCTGAGGCTGGAAAGCAGAGCTTGCACCTGCTTTAGAAAGATGTATAGTAAGGGATTAGCCTGCCAAATTCCTTTGCCTGAGCATCAGCAGGAGTGGGGAGTCAACAGTAAACCAGAGGATAGGATAAGGCGCTAATCCAAGAAACAGGGGGTTCGAAAGGTGATATTTTTGACAGTCAGACTGATCTCAGCCAATTTCAAAAATTTCCAGGCTGCATAAACTGGTCACTTTGGGGTACATGGTGGATTAAAGATTATGAGCTAGAATCCATAGCCTTAGGAGCTGTGTTCAGTCTCCTAGTCATCTGTGCTGCAACTTGCACCGTTTTTCTCTGCATGTTTTTAGGCAAGAGCAATTTGTTTTATTTTTAGAGTACTTCTCAGGTTGTTACTGTTTTTGTTTCCTAAAGGTGCTGGTCAGTTTCCCCATCAACCAGTCCTACACATTCTACCTTCATATATGGAGCAACCTATGACATGCAGAATAGATCTGCGTCAGCCCAAACTCTTAGATGTCAGTGAGGCTGATAGATCCTGTGTAAGTGCATGCTGAAACCCAGAACAGCATCACAAATCCTTTTATAATTACCATCTAATCTAGAGGGAACATTATCTCACAGTCCTAGAAAGACAGTAGCAGGGCCTTAAAGGGGAACAAATAAAAGATCACTCCACAGGCTTGAAAGTGCCAATTGTGGGTTCCTTGTAATCAGGGACCTTTTTGCAGAATGGAATAAAATCTTAAAAGGACTGGAGAGGCTCAGGCCAAGACTCATTTATTTCCCAGAGAAATTGGAGCTGCCTTAATTCTCACTTCTTTTTCTCTTCTGAGCAGAATTTGGTGCCCTCTGATATTGACTGAGAAAAAAAAAGCAAAAAAGATTTCAGCAACCTTATAGTGATTAATATTTCAAAATATGTCTGAATTTAAACAGTAGTGACGTGCCTCATATCTTTTTAATGTTCAGTACCAGGGAAGGTTTATTTTAATGTGTGGCATTTTTGCCTACTGCTCAGATTGTCAAAAGTGATGGGGGCAGAAGTTCAGGGAGGAGGACTGTGGGAGGCAGAGAGGCAGAGCTGCCTACTGTACATCTTTTGGTGGGGATGACAGAGGACACTTAGCATTGAGTGAATAGCTGTGGGCCAGTATGGAGTAATCCTGACTGGATGAAAGTTCATATAGCTTTTCAGAGTGTCAGACCAGAGAAAGAGCATAAATAGGCACTGACTTTTTAGAAAAGTGATGGTGCATCCAAGCATTATTCAAGTAAAACCAAGGTCAAATCATTTCCCACATATTGCTTGGATATTCAGATCTCTCCAGACCTTGACACATGGAATTTGAGAAAGGTGTCTGTGTTTTTTATGTTTCAATGTTCTTTTATCATGCTCCACCAACTGAAGCAGGAATAAGATATGGAGAAATGCTTTCCCTGCACTAAGTTTAATCCAAGAAAGGCAATCTTGGGTGAGGGCTCCATGGAGATTTCTACAGACAAAGCATTGTACCATCTCTGTCTTGGAATCCTGAATGTCACTTCTGAGCTTTGTGACCTCTTAGATTACTCAATTCTTAAGCATTGCTTCCTAATCTGAAAAATATGATTGATGAGTCAGCAGCATATTTCTTTGAGGGAATTAAATCTGAAAGAATTAAATCTTTTCACTAAGCCTGGCTCAGGGGAAAGACTTCATCCCTTTGAAATAGTTCAAAAAATATTCTCTGGATCTCAAAGCTTTAGGAAGATCATGTACTATTGGAAGCATCTTTAGAGGAGTCATAATCTCTGATTTTGCAAAATTCAGAGGGCATACATTCTGAAAATCTATCTTTAAATATATGAACAACTCTTTCTTTGATATTGCCATCATTCTAAAATCCTAATTTTTGGATTTGTGAGGAGGAGTGGGTGGAAAGTACATTCAGACACAGGCTGATAACTCTTGCCTTGATAATGACATGCAAGTCGTACACATTCATCGGAATCCTTTCTGAGTTTGAATTAAGGCAGTCTGTTTTTTTTTATCTTTGATAACACATTTGATAAATTGAATGATGAATTTATTATAAAATAGACTTTATAATGATATTTCCCAATTGGAAGCAAATGCTAGCATTCTGTGTACATTAGCAGGGATAACCTAAGCAGCAAAATACAATAGGCTAAGTGTGTCAAACGTTTTTTGACTTACGATATTTTCCACTTAAAATGAATTTATAGAAACTTATCCATTGTAATTTGAAGGAAGATATATGGGTCACTCATTTTGTATGTGTTTTCTAGTGAAAATAAGTCAGTTGGGAACATCCAACCAAGGACTTATCTTTGCAGGGGGAGGGAGGTAACCATGAAGGGCTCTCACAGTGAGTGGCTTCCAGTTCAGATAGATAGCATATGCTGAGGCTTTGGATGGTAAGTTATTTGCTTGGTACCCCAGGAGGCATATCACATGGAAAGGGCTATAGTAAGTAAGTAAAAACTGCCTCGTCTGCTATTACCATACCCCTACCTACTATGAAAACAGGTGTTAACTTTTAAAACAGTAAAAGCTTTATACCTAAATAACAGTGGCAGTGGAATTTCATGTAAACCAGACAATTTTAGGTAATGTTGTTAATACATAGGAGAGAGTTTGTGACAATTAAAAATCTGCATGCTGTATTTCCTTTACCCTTAATCTTCAAAGTAGTTCTATTTATTTGTCTTTCAATATTTATAGCATGTCTCCTGAAAAGAATAGTTATAAATACTGAATAATATTCATAATAACAGTATGCTTTGATTTTGCTCTGATTTTGAATCTTTGCCATATGCCACAACTTTGCTAGCTACTTTATATATACATAATCTCTAAACTTCACAATAACTGTGAAAATATTTTTCCCTTTTTACAAATGAGGCCACAAGGGTTCTGGAACTAAGTTGGTGAGTGACTGGATTGAAACTACAGCCTTCTTTAGAAGACCCTGTGAAAATTGGGGTGGGGAGTGTCTTTGAGTCAGATACGACTTGATTTGATCCCCATGACATCAAAAATGGAATTAGATAAAAATATTACCCGTTATGACAATGAACCAGATTCTCTAGTTTTTAAACCTGTGTTTCTGAAATTTGCTGATGAGATGTAGAAAGAAGTAGAAAGGGATATCTTCATATTTACATCTGAATATCCTGAAAAAGGCCATTTTTTGCATCGTAAGAAATGAATTGGGACCTAGCTGTTCTCCCCCAGTTTCTCCCTCTATCTGCACCTTGACCCAGACCTAGAAAGAAGACAGAAAGGAATGCAACCATCCCATGTCTCTCTGCAAAGGGCAAGGAAAAGGCATAAAAATGTATTTCTCCTAAAAAGAATATAAAAATTGTTTTGTTATTGTTTGGTGATTTTTGATTTTTGTTGTTGTTGTTGTGGTGGTGGTGGTTTTGGGACCACTCCCAGCAATGCTCAGGACTTACTCCTAGCTCTTTTTTTTATTTAAACATCTTTATTACATATATGATTGTGATTAGGTTTCAGTCATGAAAAGCGATATGGAGATTCCTCCAAAATCTGGAAATTGAGCTCTCATTCTACCCAGCAATTCCACTCCTAGGGATATACCCTAAGAACATAAGAATACAATACAAAAATCCCTTCCTCACACCTATATTTATTGCAGCACTATTCACAATAGCCAGGCTCTAGAAACAACCAAGATGCCCTTCAACAGACGAATGGCTAAAGAAACTGTGGTACATATACACAATGGAATATTATGGAGCCACCAGGAGAGATGAAGTCATGAAATTTCCCTTTACATCAGGGAAACTATTCACCCAACACCCATAAGATAAGGGGCTAATATTCAAAATATACAGGGCACTGACAGAAATTTACAAGAAAAAAACATCTAATCCCATCAAAAAATGGGGAGAAGAAATGAACAGACACTTTGATAAAAAAAGAAATACAAATGGCCAAAAGGCACATGAAAAAATACTCCTAGCTCTTTACTAAAGAACTACTCTTGCCATTGCCTGGGGAGCCGTATACTATACAAGGGTTCGAACCAGGTTGGAGGCATACATGGCATGCCCCTTATTGTACTATCTCTCCAGCCTTCATCCACTGATTATTTTAGATTGTGCCAGGGTAGACTTTGCTGAGGAAGTTTTCATTTAGAACAATTTTAGATTCATGGACTTCAAACACATTCTTCTCCTGCCCTTGTCTCCTTCAGATTGTTTTAAGTCTCAGAATATAATACAATAAACACTTTCATTATACATGGACTCTTGTTGGGCAGTATGGCTGACCAGTAAGAGATCAAAAGCCCTGACCTCTTTCTACTCTATCTTCTGATAGAAGATCTGAACAAGATTTCAGAAAGGTAACTTGGTTTCTCCATCTTTTTTATATTGCTGAAGTCCCATGAAAACCGAGAATCTATAAATAACCCAGAGGATGGAAATAAATGATAAGTATTCCTTAGGTAATTCCACTCTTTCACTAAGAATTCAGATCTCTGGTTGTCCAAACTGACCTGCACAAAGAGCGTTCTCTTTTTTGGAAAAAAAATTCTCTTGCACAAAATCTGGCTGACAATTGTCCACTAATTGCCTCCCAATGGAGACATTCCATTCAGGTATTCCATTCAAGCCTCAGAGTTTTTGGGGTGGGGGAGTTTTTATGATAATTTTGATGCATAGCTTTCTAAAATCAATATTCTTATATAAAACAGTGGGAAAAGCCATAATATTTCTCTTCTTCCTCTGAATATTTTTGGTATATATATTTTCTATTCATTCTTTAAAGCTATTTTTGTTGCACATCTGCTTTACCGACTTGGACTCCTAAGGGCCCCACATGGCCCTACTTGTATCTTGAATGTCCTCTAACAGTGTTTGATTTCTGATGTCAATTGTATAATGAGGCAAGAAGTGTGCAGTGAGTTTGGAGATTCCTATTAACCAGGTCATCCTGGAATCTATTTTTGTGAACTTCTTTATTAGAAATAGCAGGGAACACAATAATATTTAAATATAACTACTTATAGGAGCATGGCTTTTAAAATACACAGAACGTTTCCTTTACCTATGTGACATTTCAAAATGTTATACTACATTTTCCTGTCATGAGAGCACCTTTTCTTGATTTGTGTTCAGAATATGAGTGGAGAGTATTACAAATTGCAACAGACACAAATGCAGGTATCATGTATAAAAAATAATGTTTCAAATTTGTAATGTACAAATTTACTGATAGCTGAATTTTAGGCATGTGATCAACACTTCACCATCGTTCCAAACTCTATCATCCACCAACTCACAACAGCCCCCCTGCCACCTTGACATGCAAATAACAAAGTTTTGTGGTTGCAGCTTAGATCTCATGTTTTCAGTGTTATGGAGTCTGTGCTATGGGTATAAAGCTATCCCACCAATAAATAGTATGTCACCAATATAACTGAAGCCTCAATTGATATTCCCCAATTGTTTAATTTTCTTTTTCATTTTGTCCTTTCCCACTTTGATTTTCTTTCTTTTCTGTCCTTTTCCTCCCTAATATCTGAGGTCAAGGGTAATTTAGGCATCCTTTCCTTTACTATATTACATTTCCTTATCCAGTTGTTCTATAAAATGATAAATGAGATCATCCTGTGATCTCACTGAAAGATGAACATATTTTTTAATAAAAATTCAAATTGTATATAATATTTTATGTATACATACTATTTTATTAGATAACGTGATTTATTTTTAAAAATATAATTGCTTTATTTAAGTACCAGGGTTACAGATAATTCATAGTTGGTTTTTGGTCATAGAATGTACACCACCTTTCACCAGTGTACATTTCATGCTAATTCCCCAAGGATTTTACTTCTCTCTCTTTTCTTTTTGTTCTTGACACTGTGACTTGTACTATTGCTAATGAAGGAATACCACACATATCACTTTATCTAATTACAACACCTAGTTCTTGTCCTGAGTGATCACTTCCAAATATCATTGTCAGAGTGGACCATTCACTACTCAGTCTGAATACACTGCTCTTTGTGGCACTTTCTGCCATGGACTGGTCATCCTGAACCACATCTCTATTATCTCTGGATAATATTACCACACTGTATTTTATTTTTATTATAACTCACAAATGAGTGATATGTCTATATTCTATGTCTATCCTTCCTCTGACTTACTTCATTCTGCATAATACTCTCCAAATACATCCAGGTGTAAACAATTTTCACGACTTCATTTTTCCTCACTACTGTATAGTATTCCATTGTGTAGATGTACCACTGTTTCTTTAGCCACTTATCTGTTGTTGGACACCTGGGTTTTTCCAGATTCTGGCTATTATAAATAGTACTGCAACAAACATAGGAATGCATAGGGGATTTTCTGAATGGTGCATTTGAGTTCCTAGGGTATAACCCTAAGAGTGATATTGTTGGATAATATGAAAACTCAATTTCCAGGGATTTTTATTTTGAGGAATGTCCATATTGTTTTCCAAAATTACTGGACCAGTCAGCATTGTTTCTAGCAGTGAATGACAACTCCTTTCTCCCTGCATCCTCA
>PVKC010017507.1:0-20190 GCA_004027635.1 Crocidura indochinensis | reverse complement strand
GAGGGAGCCGGGAGGTGGCGCAGGAGGTAAGGTGCCTGCTACCTTGCCTGCGCTAGCCTAGGATGGACCACGGTTCGATTCCCCGGTTCCCATATGGTCCCCCGTGCCTGCCAGGAGCGACTTCTGAGCACATAGCCAGGAGTAACCCCTGAGCATCACTGGGTGTGGCCCAAAAACCAAAAAAAAAAAAAAGAAAGATAGCATGGAGAGATAGCATGGAGGTAAAGCATTTGCCTTGCATGCAGAAGGTTGGTGGGTTGGTGGTTCAAATCCTGGCATCCCATATGGTCCCCTGAGCCTGCCAGGAGTGATTTCTGAGAATAGAACCAGGAGTAACCCCTGAGTGCTGCTGGGTGTGACCCAAAAACCAGAAGAAAAATAAAAAAGTTTGAAAGAGTTCATAGTTATTTTATGGAAGGATTAATTAAAATATAAAAAGCACATATGCACAAGAGGAAATTATTATTATTATTATTCAAGAATAGTCCAAATCAGTATCATCCAACTCAAATATATGACTATTTTCTTTTTTTTAAGCCAGTCAAATTGAGCAGTGTGTGTGTGCGTGTGTGTGGGGGGGGGGTTATATACCAACTTTTGTGATACTAATGTTAATAAGTTCTGATAAACCACTGCCATCGGACCAGCTATATGAGTATTTTCAAGAGATGATTGCTAGTAGATCAATGACTTACTGTAGAGCATGTATCAACAATAATATTTGAATAAAACACAAACAATAGGGCCATTAACAATCGCTAGCGCTCCCCAGCTCCTATTTATTCTCATATTCTATGTGCTCAGAAATTGCCCCTGGCTTGGGGACCATATGGGATGCCTGGGATGAACCCAGGTTCATCCTGGATCATCTGCACGCAAGGCAAATGCCCGACTGCTGCACCCTTATTAGTACTTTTTTGAAAAAAATTTAGGGAATTTTGCTCAGATATGAGGTTTTACTCCTGTCTCTGTGCTCAAGGTTCACTCCTGGAAATACTCAAGCTGGGGACTGTATATGGTGCTGAGAATTGAATCCAGGTGAGCTATAAGCAAGTTAAACTCCTTACCATTGTATGATCTCCCCAGTTTTTACAACCTCTGAACTTAGTTTCTTTATCAAAGTATTTGCGATCACAACTTATCCAAAGTAGGGTTTTGCTAGCAGATTTCAATCAAATAACAATCGGTTTCATTCAAATTTTCTTAATTCCAGTTCATACTGTACAAGGAAATTGTCTTCATTTGTCTCCAAATAACATTTGAAGACATTTTCTTCATATAGATTATAATCAATTATTTCTATGTATTACATATTCATAATTATGTTGATCAGAGCTGTATGATTGTAATTTAAGCGTATAACCTTTGGGGGGTTTGGGACACACCCGGTGACGCTCAGGGTTTACTCCTGGCTATGCACTCAGAAATCGCTCCTGGCTTAGGGACTATAATAGGACGCTGGGGGGTCCAACTGCGGTTCGTTCTAGGCTAGTGTGTTTAAGGCAGACGCCTTACGCCCTGCATCATCGCTCCGCCCCCTAAATGTTTAACTTTTGGAGACATCATTTTGATTAATCATATGAAACAATGAATATAATGCCACTTAAAAATCTTTGTAAGCAAATTAATCAGTGAGAAAAATTATTGTACATAAGTGTTTTATATAAATGGATAAAGAAAATGAATAAGACTGTTATTTTTCATATGTACTGTAACAACACATCGATAACATAAATTTTACTTCATCCATAAATCATGTCTATATTTCAGGAATAGTTTTAATTAATGAATTAATGATTGACCTTTGAGCAGTGTCATATTGAGGAATTTTTTTTTTTGACTTGGTAGATTTTGCACTTGTCTAAGATCAGATGCATTTCGGCATTTTGTCCTTTTGTTTTCAAGTCACAAAACACCTCTAGTAGTTCTTTAGTATAGCTGCAGAGATAGTTTTTTTTTATCAATAGTAGTCGTTTCAGCTTTTCCTCTGTCATCTATTACTTCTATAACTTCATTTACTTTTGACTTAAATTTAACTTCTTCCATTTTTGTTTTCTTCTCCTTGCAGAATTTTCCTTTCTTGACAGTTTCTTTTCTTTAGACCATTTCTCTTTTAAAATCCACTTTTTGGTTAAATGTCATATAGGTTTATCACCACAGGATGAAGAAGCAAACCAATGATGTTTTATTGTTTGTTGCTGCTATGTAAATGACGAATCAATAAAAATATTTGTAGGTAGAGTATATGTTATGTGACACAGTAATTTCTGGAGTAAAGCATTAAAGATGAGCTTGTGAAATTACAATGAATAGAGATTTATTTCTAAAATTTGAACTATGGTTTTAATGAGTAAAAACAAATTTATTAAAAAGAAAGTCATGTTCCAGAACAACTGAGTAAATTAAAAAAATGTATTGATTTCATTCATCAGGTTATGTATCAAACATTAAAATTTCTCTCTCAAATATCCCATTTCAAGAAATCATTAAATTGAGGAATAAAGGCCTTTCCCTGTGAATTCTGAGGGGATGCAATTGATTCCACAGCATTAGCTTAAACTTGTTCATCCCCTTAAGTATGTATAGTATAATAGTGATTTAGTTGCTGAAGCAAGTGTTTTTTTCCTATAACATTATGTTAAGCAATACTTTAGTGATACATAATAAGTAGGTTTAATAATATTTTTAAAATATGCTCAAGATCTTAAATATATGTATATATGTGTTAGTGTACTCAATTTATTAAGAGATACTGTAAAATTACCTCAGCACCTTAAACTAAACACTCCTTATCCAATTCTCCTGTTACTAACAGCTAAATGATCTCAGAAAATGTTTGGTAACATTTCTGGCTCACTTTTCTGATGTGTAAAGTAGACGTATTAGTGAGACCATTTGTAAAATTATAATAGTCTTCAATCAATTTTATAGATATAATAAACACTAGACAATGTTAATTGACTACATTAAACAGTTATGAGCCTATATTATATGCTAGTAAGCCTGTGTAACTGAATGTGGATATTAGACATATTAACTTGAAGCAAAGAAAATTCAGCATAATATTTTTAAATCAGTCTCTCTTACTTCTCCATTTGATTTACTAGCTCTTATTTAAATGCATCAAGAAAATTTTGACTGTCAGCTATGGAACACATTTTGTAAAAACTAAAGCACATATATGTAATATGGTTAGTCAATTTGATTAAAAATAAACATTAAAATAATCTTATACTGTAAACATTTATTTTAAATAATATTTCAGGCATTTTCTATGGGAGACAAAGTTCTGTCTCTAATATAATTTAGTACATTGCATTATTTTGCACATTGTATTATTTTTGAGTTTTCATTATTCAATTTTTTCTGCAGTTATCACACCAATACTTGAGGAATCCTGCAGTGCTGGGAATTAAGCCAGCAAAGCAAACATTCAAGTCCTT
Organism: Crocidura indochinensis; assembly: GCA_004027635.1. Classification (NCBI taxonomy): domain Eukaryota; kingdom Metazoa; phylum Chordata; class Mammalia; order Eulipotyphla; family Soricidae; genus Crocidura; species Crocidura indochinensis. The sequence continues at coordinate 16,747 of PVKC010017507.1, read as the reverse complement.
TGAGGTATCTTTCTGTCCTGGATTTTATTTAATTCTAAGAAAACTTTTCCTGATTAAGGGGAAAACACATAATCTAATTTCTTTTAAGAGTATTTTATTGATTTGATTTATGTTTATACATTTTTATCTAATTTTGTTTTGATTCACATTGTTAAGGTTGGGCTGTCACAATCATAGTCCACAAGTAGTGATTTGCTGCCTAGTTACTAAAAACATCAAGTTTTCTCCTTTTTCTTTTAAATGCAAAAGTTCTTCTAACTTTTGTCTAGAGTGCCTGGAAACGAAAATTATAGAGGCTATATAGAAATCTTCAGAGGTCTAGAGTACATACTACGCATATGGGAGTCCCAAGTACTATGATCAGTACTGAAATACTGACAGGTGTGATCTCTAAGAACTTCCAGGTGTGCCGCTGCACTGAATAAACAAAAAGAAAACATGAGAAAAAATGGTGTATTTTTTGAAAGATGGGTGGAAATAAAATATTTTGAAAATATTATATTAAAAATACTATTAATCACACACATGAAATTATAAGATCCCCTTGCCTGCCAGGGGCAATTTCTGAACGCAGAGCCAGGAGTAACCATGAGCCCTGTGAGTGTAGCCTCATCAAACAAACAAACAAACAAGCATGGCAGTCTTTGGCATATAAAGGCTTTCAAGTCACTCAATAAAATAAGATCCTTAGAAATAGAGTTCCAGTTAGAGAAGAGTTATAGTTAGGGAAAAGTAATATTTTGAGAATTTTGCCTGGGGATATTCTAAGGAAAATGTTCTCTTCAATTTGATGACCTTTAACCACATGGAATACTTGTAATATGTTAGTCTAGTACAGATATACTCAAACTTTAAAAAAATACACTGGGGCTGGATAGATAGAACAGTGGCACATTTGCCTTACACCACATATGGTACATGAGCTCCACTAGGAGTAAGATAAGACTATTATTCGATGTAACTTCAAATTAAAATTAAAGAATTTCATACAACTTGAGATCAAATACTTAATATGAAATATATAATATAAATTCTCATAAAAATGTATCAGGGATGAAATTCAATGATATCACACTTGTTTCTTGTTTTGCAGTTCTAGTCTGACACCGTAAAGTAAAATATTGAACAAAAAGTCTATATATAGCAGGGGTCCTCAAACTTTTTAAACAGGGGTCCAGATCACTGTCCCTGAGAAAATTGGAAGGCCAGACTATTGTAAAAACAAAAATTACGAACAAATTCCTATGCACACTGCATGCATCTTATTTTGATGTGAAGAAACAAAATGGGAACAAATACAATATGTGACCCATGGGCCGTAATTTGAGGACCACTGTTATATAGCATGCAAAAATATCACATATTTATTAAGTCAATATAGTATTAAAAGTAATTTTCTATGGGCCAGAGCAATAATACAGTAGGTAGAGAGTTTGTCTTACATGTGGCCAACCCTGGTTTGATTCTTGGCATCACAAGCTCTGCCAGGAGTGATTCCTGAGTGCAGAGGTAAGAGTAAAGCCTGAGTGTGTGTCACTCAAACCAGAGAAAAGTAATTTAATGTGCTCTTTTTTTCTAAGGCACTACTAGAAATTTTAAAATTCTGGTTCAAGTTAAATGTATATTGTACAGCAATGACTACAAAGTAAAGCATCTATAATGAAAAGTTTCACTTCTAGGAAAGTAATTCACATAAAATAAATGATATTCGATATATCAAGTTAAATTTTAAAACCATTTTCAAAATGAGAATAAGTGGAGTAATTATATTAAAAGATAAATTGGCTTTTTGATTTGGCAATAAGCATAAAAGTCACAAATGGAATTATAGAATATATATTATATACTTTCAATAGACTTTAGCAAGCAGAGAAAGCTTTTCTCTATCATTTTATACTAGAAATTCTCAAAATCAGTTTTATAAATGTTAAATTGAAAATACTTTAGGAAATTTAAAGGTAAAGATGATTTTATATGATTTTAACCTTTGCAAATAAAATAATTTAAAAGCATACAGCTAGCAATCAATCATCAAAAATGACTTTTGTTACCTTTTTCTGACCATTTCTTTAAGTCTTCTTGAAACAAATAATATGAAATAAATTTGTTATGTGCCTGCTAAAGGGTCTACTTAGGGAAAAGGAGAGGGAAACTGAGAGCATCTGTTGAGGGAAAGTCACAAAAGCGATGGCTTGTTGGAACATACCCAAAACACTTATTATGAATTACAATAATCATTATGGCTTAATAAATATAAATTTTAAAATAAATAAAACAGAGGCAGGAGTGATAGTGCAGAGATAGGGTATTTACCTTGCACACAGCTGATACAGGATGAACTTAAATTTGATCCCGGCATCCGGTCCCCCAAGCCAGGAGCGATTTCGGAGCGCAGAGCCAGGAGTAACTCCTGACCGTCACCGGGAGTGGCCCAAACACAAAAAAATATATATACATAAATAAATAAATAAATAATGCATAAATAAATAAAATGCACCATCTTAGAAAAAGAACATTGGAGGTGTCCAGAAAAATTTAAACAGTTTGTATTTTAGCATTACTGTGACATAGCATAATCAATAATATTAAAATTGTTTTAATGAGACCTTATGAAAATTAAGGAATAACTGAATTCGAGTAGGTGAATACTATTTATATAAAAGAAAGCAAAAATAAACCAAGATAAAGGTAATGAAATGTATCAAAAAAGAATATTCAATGTTACAACAACAGAACTAGATGCAAAGGGGGAATTATTTAATGAGTGACCAGAAGTTCACTAATAACAAAAGAGCGATTTTTCTGACAATGGCTTGAACCACATGACAGTTGCTCAAATAAATCAGGGTAAGAAGAACAAAAGGTACAATAAGAGACAGAGCAATTAAAAGGATGTCAGCTAAAACAGAGGTTTTAATTTCTTAACATATGTTTACTTATCTATTTTTATTAAGGTATGTTGAAGACCCAAGGAGTATATTCAGGAAGGACTGAAAAGGATGAGAAAGCAAAAATGAAAAACCTTAATTGAGTCAGATCTGAAGATTATAAGAAGGCATGGAATTTAGGTAAGATAGTACACTGCAACAGTTATAGGGACAAAGTCTTCCTGTGATTTGAGAAACAGCCTGATGAATACATTTATTGTAAGTATTCATGCTAGAGTCAGCAAGTGAAGCTCAACACTTTATTTCATTTTATCAAGAAGGCATAAATTAGATATTTTGCTAAGTATAAAGAGAAAGGGTCGATTGACAGAAGCTTAAAAGACTACGTACCAGAAGTTTAGTTTAGATATTAAGAGACAAATATAAAGTAGAAATAGTCAAGTCTTAAATGCTTACTTTAATGTAGGAAAGCTCTCTGTGATCTCATATAAATCCCACATCCTGAATGGGGGATAATAAATTGTCATAGATTTATTGAAGTTGGAAATTTGAAGGGCAATTGCTTAAAAGATAAAGGGAAGTTTTCTTTACAGTCCTAATATATGATCATTCTTTTAGTGACTTTATTTTTTTTTCAAGAAAAAAATTCTTCAAGAATGTCAAAGGTAGTAAACACTAATAATCTGAAAAAAATAAAAAAGCTAAGCTATATTGCTGCATTTTTGTGGTTTATAAAAAATGTGCATTTGGTCATTGAGAGAAACAAAATGGAGTTCTTTTTATTCCTATTTAAAATAACTCAAATATCTGGCAATTTCTTTGGTGAAGAGGGTAATAATATTACCCCATTTTATGAAAAGTAGTTATTTTTGAATAAAAGCAAGGACGGTCTCCAGGTGATTCAATCCTGTGTCTAAAGGTTAGAACTTCCAATCCTCTTCAAAATCTTTGAGAGGAAAGAGTTGATATAGAGTTTAACAAGTATAGAGTTGATATAGATTTTAGATAGACCAGTGACTATCATGCTTATGTGATGGACACCAAAAAAACAAAAACAAAAACAAAAACAAAAACAAAAAACCAAAAAAAAAAAAAAAAACCAAGAGGAGGGATTGCAGGATGATGGTGCTAAGGAAGCTGGGAAATGGATAGAAAAACTCTAGGCCTCTAGATTCATGGCTTGTGCATCCCTTAAGTATGAATGTTTCTGAATAATATTCTTTGTGGTAAATTGATCTAGTAAGTAAAATTTCTCTAAATTCAGAAATCTCTAGAAAATTGATTGTACCTGATCATAGGAAAGGGAACTTGTATTCGTAGAGAAATTGGTCTGAAGTATAATGTACAAAGCTTGCAACATAAAAGGTCTGAGGCAGCAATAGTAGTGGATAGGTATTTGTAGTGGAGAAAACTTGGGGAATATACTCTTTTAGAAAATAAAAATTTACTTATTTTTTATACTTACAAGTCATATTGTATTCTCTTTTGTTTCTTTTTTCAGTATCCTTATTTAAGCACCATGGTTACAAACATGTTCAAAAAAAGTACAACCCCCCTTCACCAGTGCAACAATCCTACCTCCAATTCCCCTCATCTCCCTCCTCTCCAATCTTCTGCCTGTCATTGAGACAGGCATTCTATTTCTCTCAATCACTACCTTTATCATGATAGTTGATGGTGTAGTTATTTCTCTAACTGCACTCACAAATCTTTGTGGTAAACTTCATATTGTGGGAAGACCTTCCAGACTTTATTTCTATTGTCTCTGGGTATTATTTGCATACTATCTTTTATTTTTCTGAAACCCCACAGATGAGACTATTCTCTCTTTCTCTCTCTCTCTCTCATTTCTCTTTCTCTGACTCATTTCACTCAGCATAATAGTTTCATGAACATGGAATAAAATAAAATTTTAATTGAATTATCATGAGATAAATTTAAAGAGATGTTCATTACAAATTTTCATACAACACCAATTCCTGCACCACTGCGATTTCCTGACACCAGACACCAATGTCCCCAATTTGCTTCACGCCCTCAAACCTTCCTGCTTTTCTGAGACACTTTTTCTTCTCTCTCTCTCTCTTCTCTCGCTTTCTTTTTTTCCCTTTTAAGCACGGTGGTTTGCGTTATGGTAACTGAAAGAGTATCAGCACCATTTTTATCTACAATGATTGTTTTCCAACTATTATTGTTAGAGTGGTTCATTCTCTGCCCTAGTTACTCCGCAGCTCTTTGTTGCAAGCTTTATACCATTGATCCTTCCTTTTGGTCCATATTTCTATTGTCTTTGGGTATTAATTGCATACTATTTTTGTTTGTTTGTTTTTGGGCCACACCTGGTGACATTCAGGGATTACTCCTGGCTATGTGTTCAGAAATTGCTCCTGCCTTGGAGGACCATATGGAACTCAGGGGGTCAAACTGCTGTCCTTCTTAGGCTAGGGTGTTCAAGGCAGAGATGCCTTACTTCTAGTGCCACCACTCTGGCCCCAATTGCATACTATTTTTACATCACCTAAATATAAGCAAATTTAAGACCTTATATACATCCATATATAAACAAATTTATGACTTTATTTTTCCTAATAACTGCATAGAATTCCATGTAGATATACCACAGATTATCTACTCTTTTGTTCTTTTAATTTGTGTTGTTTCTAGATTCTGACTATTGTGAATAATGTTAAAATGAACATGGGTATGCAGATACCTTTTATTCACTGTGTGTATTTGTTTTGTTCCTAGGGTATATTCTAGGAGTAGTAGTATTGTGTTTTATGAAAAAAAAAAGAAATTTTCTATTTTTGAGAAATATACAAATTGTTTTCCAAAAAGGTTGGACTAGACAATATTCCCACCAGCAGTGAATAAGAGTCCCTTACACTCCACATCCATGTCAGCACTGACTGTTCTTGTTCTTTGTGATGTGTGCCAGTCTCTGTTGTATAAGATGATACCTCATTGTTGTTTTGATTTACATCTCCCTGATGATTAGTGATGTGGAGGACTTTTTCATGTACCTTGTCCATCTGAATTTCTTCTTTGGGGAAATGTTAGTTTATTTCTTTTTTCATATTTTGGTAAAGTTACATTTTATTTTCTCAAGCCCCAAAATGGATACTACCTTTTATTTGAACCCCTTGTCAGATGGGTATTAGATGAATAATTTTCTCATTCTGTGGGCAGTCTTTTTATCCTGGAATTCACTTCCATTGAGGTACAGGAGCTACTTAATATAATGTAATTTGATTTATTTTTACTTTTAGTTTAGTCAGCAGTTCTTCATCCTTGAAGATATATTTAGCTTCAAAATTATGAAGAGTTATGCCTATGTTTTCTACTACATACCTTAATAATCCATAATTAAGTTCTGATGTCAAGTCTTTAATCCATATGTATTTAATCCATGAGCATGATGTCAGGAACAGATCAGAGATTTCTTACAAGTAGCTGATCAGACTTCTCAGCAGCACTTGTTGAAGAGTCTTTCCTTGCTCCACTTCACATTTTTTGCTCTTTAATAAAAAAAAGCATATTATATACCTGGTTATATGTCTCAGTATATGAAACTTTTTTCACTGATCTAAGATTATGTCTTTATTCCTAAACAATTTGTTTTAATTGTTGTTTTAATTACTGCTGGTTTGTGATACAGTTTGAAGTTGGAAAAGGTAGTGCCCCATCTTTTCCAATAATAAAATAGTATTATTTGAACTATTCATGGAAATTTATCATTCCATATAAATTTTAGAGTGTTTGAGCTATTCTTTTTTTTTTCTTTTCTCCTGGCAGGCACGGGGGACCATATGGGGCACCGGGATTCGAACCGATGACCTTTTGCATGAAAGGCAAATGCCTTACCTCCATGCTATTACTCCTGGCCCCCTGTTTGAGCTATTTCTTTAAAAAATGTTATAAATATCCTTATAGGAACAGAAATGAATATGCACAATGATTTTAATTTTAATTTAATTTTAATTAAGTTTCTCATATTAATTTTCTCGTTTTAATTTTCATAAATCATTCCACCCATGATTCATGTCCTACTGTATCCCTTTCCTTATGTCCTTTCTTATTTCTTGAAGTCATGTTTTGTTGGGTTGTGTGGTGTGTGTGTGTGTGTGTGTGTGTGTGTGTGTGTGTGTGTGTGTGCTTCTTTGTTAAGGTATATTTGGTAGGTATTTGCTTTTTCAGAGGCAAATTGTAAAGGGTATTTTTTGTTGTTGTTGTTGTTGTTGTTTTGGGCCACACCCGGTGATGTTCAGGGGTTACTCCTGGTTTTGCACTCAGAAATCGCTCCTGGCTCGGGGTGCCATGTGGGATTCAGGAGTTCAAAATCAGGTCTGTCCTAGGTCAGTCATGTGCAAGTCAAATGCCCTACTTCTGTGCTATTGTTCCAGCCCAAGGGTATTTTTTAATGTCTGCTGTCTCTTTTTTTATTAGTATATAAAAAAAATCATGATTAACAAGTATTAGTTTTTAACCTGCCACTATATTATAGAGATCTATTGTTTTAGAGGATTTGTAATGGTGTCTTAAAGTTTTTTTTAAGTATAGTATCATACCATCTGTGAACAGTGAAAACTGGACTTATTTAATTCCTTTTTTGAGGGGGAGGGTTTCAGGCCACAATGTTTGATGCTCAGTGGTTACTCCTGGCTAAGCACTCAGAAATTGCCCCTGGATTGGGGGGACCATATGGGACCCGGGGGATTGAACCGTGGTCCTGATCCTTGGCTAGCACTTGCAAGGTAGACACCTTACCTCTAGCGCCACCTCGCCAGCCCCTCATTCCTATCTTGATTTCTTGATATATTTTTCTTGCCCAATTGCTATGAAAAATACTTTCAGCACATATAGAATAGAATAGATTCAATATATATTGTGGCAGAGTGGGAAACTTTATCTTGTACCATATCTTAGAGGCAAGGCTTTTAGCTTTTTCCTATTGACCATATATTTACTGTAGTCTTGTGATAATATATCATTGGTTATATTGAGGAAATTTCTTTCAGTTCTCTCTTTTTTTGTGTGTGGGGGAGGTTTTGGCCACATTTAGTGATCCTCAGGGGTTACGCCTGGCTATGCACTCAGAAATCGCTCCTGGCTTCAGGGACCATATGGACCACCGGGGGATCAAACCGCAATCCGACCTAGTCTAGCACTGGCAAGGCAGATACCTTATGACTTGTGCCACCGATCTTGCCCCTCAATTCCCATTTTTGAGAGTTTTTATCATGAATGTTGCTGGATCTTTTATTGGTATGGTGCATTATGTTGATTGAGTCATCCTTGCATCACCGGGATGAGTCCTGTTTTATCATGTTGCATGACCATTGTATGAATTGTTGGATTCTACTTGTTAAATTTTTGAGGATTTTTGCATTTGTGTTCATATAGGATATTAATCTTTAATTCTGTTTCATAGAAAAAGTTTGATAGTATTTATTTTATACATTTTCCTTGAAAGGTCTGAAAAGAATTGGCAATAAGTCCACATTAAATTTTTAAAAGATTTCATTAGTGAATACATCTGAACATGTATTACTGTTTTGGGGAAGCTTTTGATTATCATATTAATTTCCTTGACAGGGATAAGTCTGTTTAGGTATACCACATCATATTGGTTCAAACTTGAGAGGTTATATCAGTCCAAAAATTTAACTATTTCTTTTATGTTCTTTTCTAGTGTGGCACAAAGATTCTCAAAGTTATCTCTAATTACCATTTGAATGTTTGTAGTATCTTGAGTGACATCCCCCTTTTCATTTTGGATTTATTTTAATAAGTTTCTCTGCTTGTGAGTCTTGTAAATGATACCTTGACATTGTTTATTTTTTCTAAGAACCAATTATTGCTTTCATAGATCTTTTGAAGTTTTGGGGGATTCAAATTCATTAATTTTATTCAAAGTTTTATTATTTTCTTCTGCCTTCCTTTTTTTTTTTTTGATTATTTTCTATTTTCTTAGGGTGGTTGGGCCACGCCTGGCTGTGCTCTGGGTTACTTAGCTCTGCACTCAAAAATTGCTTCTGGCAGGATTGAGAGACCATATGGGATACCAGGGATTGAACCCTGCTTGATCCCATGTAAATAGCATGCAAGACAAAGGCCCTACATTTGTACTATTACTCCAGTTCCTTATTTTTCAATTTCTTAAATTGTGTCTTAATATTTAGCATGTGGTATATTTTGGAGTATGTCACATGTGCTTGGGAAAGAGTGTATTTTAAGCTTTTGGAGATTAAAAGCCCATTACATATATTTGTGTATATATGTAGGTATATATACACAAAATATGTAATATATACACTAAGCCACTCTCATTTATGTGTTCAACAATATATCTTTGTTGAGTTTTAGCCTGGTTAATCTATCAAGAGGTGTCAGAGAAGTGTTGAAATCTACAATTACTATTTCATGGATGTCTTTTTTCTAGACTACTAGCAGTTGTTTTAGGTTTTGCTGGCCCCTTATTTGGTGCATATATGCTTAGGACTATGATTTCTTCTAGATATACATATCCCTGGATTATGAAGAAATGATCATCTCATTTTTGAGCCTGATATCTCTGTTGTCTGATATTAGAATGCCAAGCCAGCCTTTGTAAAGGAATAGTTTACTTGAAGGATTTTCTTCTAATCTTTGACTCTGAGACTATTTAAATGTCTCTATTTCAGGCAGCAAAATGCACCAATTAAGACGCTTTGTACATCTCTTCTGCTCATAACTTGCTTCTATTTTAGTGTAGGTGAATATAACACTAAAGAATGACTATATTGGAGCCAAAAATGACTATATTGAGATATATGGTGATTGCTTTTGCAGTATTTCTTGGTTTTACTACCTGGTAACACATAAGGTTTTCTGAGCACAGCTACTTTTGTATGGAGAATATGGCTCCAAAGCATTGGATGGTTTGCCCCACCATTTACAAACAATAATATTACTTTATGTTGAGTTATTAAAAAAAAAGACATTTGCTTTTATCACCTTTGTTCAGAAGTTATAATACTTATATCTTAATAACACTAACATAATGTTACTAAATTTAAAATTTCTGTAAGCAATTCTTTACCACACATTGCAAAAAGTAAGGTTGTATGATATATTATCAGTATTTATGGACATTTACTTATAAATTATAAACATATAAATAAATATATGTTTATTTTAAATGTCTAATTTTTTTTTTTTTGCCTTTGGGTCACATTCAGTGGTGCTCAGGGGTTACTCCTGGCTATGCACTCCTGGCAGGGGGGACTATATAGGATTCAGGGTATCGAACTCTGGTCCGTCCTAAGTTAGCACATGTAAGGCAAAACCCTACCACTTGTGCCACCACTCTGGTCACTAATGTTAACTTTTCGATGATGGTAAACAATTATGTTGAATGTAGAAAGTGTCTAACTATAATTAACTATAGTTTAAAATCTGCAAATCTTTAGACTGTTTCTCAAGTTTCTCATAGATTTGTAGTATTTTTAATAAGATTTGGAATTATTTCTCTTAGGCAATAAAAAGTAAAAAAATAGTTCTTGGGCACATGTTATCCCTGAGTGCATAGTGTATGAGCCAGCATGGCCACCATCTGTCCTAAGAGATATGTACTTCCCTACTTTCATGCTGAGCTATGTCCAGGGCTTTCTCAGCCTTTGGAGAAGCCTGGTAATCTCTCATGAGTACATTACTCATTACTATCTTGCATATTCTTTCGTCCCTTCTTTAGTACCTTCAAATAAAATCTGCATTTACTTTAAAAAGAACAAAAAGGAAATAAGATTGTTTGTTAATTTGTTGCATAGAAAATTAAATTTAGATAACAATTGATTAACAATTATAATACATTTTTAACCAGATATAGTTGCGTATTTAAATTAAAAATAATACAGTATAATCTCATAATTCTAAACTTAAGAAGTTTTATGGCATGACAAAATTTCATACGGTTTGGTTTAATTTTCACTTGAATGCAGAAGTTTTCAAAATATGTACCTATTAACTTTGCTAATATTAAAATATGCATGCTGGCACTCACTGGAAATTTTAAATAATGATAATATTTTTTCCTTTAAAGCTCATTATTTACTAGTTTCATACTTGGCACAATTGTTTCTTCATATTAATGAAGATTCTTTTTCTTATATTATGGCTGATTTATATAGAAGTTTTATCCTGAATTCAAAACTAACTAGCTTTAACTACTAACATTTTAATATTAGAATACTACCAACAATTATTATAGATTATTTTTTATTGTTTTTTTTTCTTTTTTAAAAATGCTGCTGCAGTGACCAGTGTTTGGGAGAGAAGAACGTTCTTGAAAGAATCAAAAACTGACCATTTCATGACAGTCAAGCTTTCCGAATTTATGGATTATTTTAAAGTTACATAATTTTTAAATTTTTAAATTTTATTTTGTTTTGGAGCCACACCTAGTGGCACTCAGGAGTTACTTTTGTTTCTGTGCTCAGAAATAGCTCCTGGCAGGTTTGGGGGACCATATGGGGTGCAGAGAAATCGAACCCTTGTCTGTCCGAGGTTGGCAGAGTGCAAGACAAATGCCCTACCACTGTGCTATAATTTCAGCCCAATTTTCAAGTTATTTAATTTTTTTAAAGTATTTAATTCACATATTTTATTGACTAGAATGAATGAATTACTTCTATGTACTAGAGATCTACTATTCTTTCTGTGCTGAAATATTAAAGTAGGACTTTTTAATAAACTCAGAAAATGTTTTTATTGAATATCACAGATTTAAAGTAACCAGTTCACTATACATTTGTCAAAATCTGACTTCTTTACTGAGTAAGCATTACATACGTGAAATATTTTATGTTGTTCCTATATTTTGACTATTCCTTTCTTATATCCCCTGAGCATCTACTTCAGTTTGAATTCTTATATTCTTTACATAAACTTTTTCCTCAAGAAAGTGTTCTCCAGCTACTGTCTCTGTGTCATTGCTTACCTAACCTTTCTTCTATCTTCAACTACAAAATTTCCACTTACTATTTAAGAGACAGTAATGAGCTTTCTTTAGTTCTAGCCCAATTACTAATGATCACTCTATAGTGGGTCAGCTTGCCAAGAAATTATTATAAATGTCTTAATCCCACAAAAATACTTAATTATAATGTTCATAAGTGTGTAAAATTCATGTTTGTGAAGGGCTTTACATGTGTTATAATTTGATCAGAAACAAACCATGAATGAATAAAAGTGAATGTGGCTACATGAATGAACTAATCAACTAATGCATGTGTTCAATGTTTGGAAACCAATAAATATATCCCAATTATTAATAATAATGCTATTTAAAATAACTAGATAATATCTAGTTCACCCGATTAAACTTTATATCAATTATCTCTCAAATGTAAATAGAGGTAGCCTGGAGCATTAGAACAGTTGGTTCTAGATTCAATCCCCAGCATCCCAAATGGTCCCCAAGCCTACTACTAATAGTAATCCTTGAGCACAGAACCAGGAGTTCTTTGTTCATCAAGAATCTTACATTTGTGGCTGAAGTGATAGCACAGTGGTAGGGCATTTGCCTTGCATGTGGCTGACCCAGACAGATCAGGTTTGATTCCCAGTATCCCACATGATCCTTCAAGCCTGCTAGGAGTGATTTATGAGTGCAGAACTATAGTAATCCCTGAGCTCTTCTGGGTGTACCCACCCCCTCCAATCTTACGTTTTCTTCCATCCTATTTTTTTACATCTTTAACAATGCTGACTTGTAATTTGGGTTTGTTTATGTGGCTCTCCCTCTATGAGATTCTGCTATCATAATGTGTTAACATGTTCTTTAGCTCCTTAAACTCCATTTGTATGGAATCTCTCATCCTCTGAAACAGTTCTTTGAGTAGGTTGAATTTCTTGTCTCTTGATTGCTTAATTTCTCTGGGAAATAAATATTTCCCAAATATTTATTACCAATGCAGTGAATGTTAATTTTTAAGTTCTCATCTGCCAAGTTCAAGTGTTTTGATGGGCTTGCTGATCTGCCTAGATTTCTGTTTTCATTAGTGACTACTGTTAAACTCTTTAATTTCTCAATTGTTGTTCAATTTTTTGAACAACAAAAGTGGTTGGTTGAGTTTTTTTTGGTGTTAATGGTGGAGTTCTAGATTATCAGTTACTTGAAAAGTTTTCTGTTAATTGTTTCAACAATTGGCTCCTAGTAATGTATTTTTCCAGTTATTTACTTTACTTTGCAGTGGTTTTAGAGTATACTGGAAGAATTGGTCACCAGCTATTTCGTTGATTTAACTATGTTATAAGATTACATTTATAACTGTCTGAAAAATAGAAATGCTATTTTCCAACTTCCCCCAATAGAAGATATATGCAACAATTTTGGGCTAGGATTTTGGGTTTAGAATTGGACAGAAGTTAGATCTGGCTAATTCCTGGTCTGGGGGCAGGGTTGTTGGTCCAGAAGTGATTGTATTCCACAACTTGACAAGGGTGCCAGCAGCAGCAAATTCCTTTTTATTTTTATTTTATTTTCTGGCCACAATGGTTGATGCTCAGACTTTCCTCTAGCCTCAGCACTCAAAAATCACTCTAGGTGTGCTCAGGGAAACATATGGAATGCTGGAATTCCAAACTTAGGTTTGCTCAAACCCCAACAAGACACATTTTGTTACCAGAAAATTCTTCTTTTATGCTTGTTTTACTAATGAGGAAACAATGAAGTGAAGGACTTGCCTAACATGGTAAATATGTAGATCCAGAACTTATGTAGTGTGGTTCTAGAATCTTTATTTCTTCTATAATCTTATAGAAATTATGGCTGTATATCATCTTTCTGCCCTGAAATAAGAAATAAGTCAGTAATTAAAAACAATAAATTGGAGCCAGAGCAATAACACACATTGCACACAGCTGACCTGGGTTCGATCCCTGGCATTCCATATAGTCCACGAGTTTGCCAGGAGTGATTTCTGAGTGCAGAACCAATTGTAACCTTGGACTGCCACCAGTTGTGGCCCCAAAACTAAAACAAACAAACAAAGAAACACACTAATTAATTATTACAAGTACTGGGAAATAAAATATACAAACATAATAACTCATCTTATTTGCTTCAATGTGAGATTTGGAGCAATATTACCGCAAATAACTTGCTTTTCATGCGGCCACTTTGGATTTAATGCTGCTATCAAGCTGTGTTTAGGATTTATTTAATCCTGGCCTGGGCTCAGAAATAACTCCTGGCCTGTACTTGGACAGTATTAGGGATTGAAATGGGTTTGGTTGCATGCAAAGTAAGTGCCTTAACCTCTATATTATCTCTTTGTCCCTGAAATTTTTCTAAGGACAATATTATATTAATGAAGAGGATTTAACGATGGTTTTATATTTTTATATTTTAATCATTTTCTTTTTTCTTTATAGTGCTGAAAATCAAACCTAGGAACTCGCACATTAAAGGCAAGTGATTTACCACTAAGTTTTAGCCTCAGAATGTTAATTCCTTTAGCTTATTCTTTGAAATAGTAAAATCATCAGCACTCTATGCAGGAAAGGAAACTTTTTTATTTTTCAGAGTTAAGCTTAGGGCTTATCTAGAAGAAAAGAAAAAAATGGGGGACAGAAATCTAATAGCTGCTTCCCCTGAAATCCCAACATAAACTCTAAATGCCATTGTGGCAGTTGATCCAATTTTAATATAAGACAAATTTATATTGTGTCAATACTTAAAGTAACAATGTATGTGTTTTTAAAGACACATTTAATCCCTAATATCCTGGGCTAACAAAAATTGTGTTATTTTAAAACTCTAAGAAATAAATAATCTTAGGTATAAGAAAATATAGTCTTTGGCCATAAAATCTTTTGTTCATCAGGAATTTAGTCCCTGGACTGTTTTTAACTGCTGAGATTAGACCCACTATCCAGTAGTAACAGGGTAATAGAATATAGTGGACAGGGAGACAAACACAGGAATGTTCTCAGCCAAAGGAAGGATTTATTTTTTTATCCAAGGTTAACTGAAAACCTCTACAAATGTATCTTATCTGTACTAAATATTATAAGTTTTATTCAACACTGTTAACAATGTGATAATACACTTGCATATGGTACTATATGGTCAACTCTATTGCATATGCTTCTTTGTGAATATGAACATATTCAATTCTAATAGGCCTTTTTTGAAATACTGATTTTACAGATGAAAATGGTAGTAAAATAATTTGCCTGATGTTTCAGTAAGTTAAGAGGCAAAATTCAAAATCTTTGCAGCTTGGAATAGTGGCCATTAACTTCCATGTTATTTACATAGGAGTCTTGTATGAGTATTATCATAGGCAAGACAATATTTTCTTTTCATGTTATTTACATAAGAGTCTTGTATGAGTATTATCATAAGCAAGACAATATTTTCTTTCCAATGACATTGATCATTCCATAATATATTTCTGTTTTTTTGTTTGTTTGTTTGTTTTTGGGCCACACCTGGTGACGCTCAGGGGTTACTCCTGGCTTTTCGCTCAGAAGTCGCTCCTGGCAGGCATGGGGGACCATATGGGGAACTGAGGGATCGAACCACAGTCTGTCCTAGGTTAGCGCAGGCAAGGCAGGCACCTTACCTCCAGCGCCACCGCCCGGACCCCCATAATATATTTCTTAAATAGTAGTATGTTTCTAAATTGCAGATTAATATTAAACCATTAGAGTTCTCACCTTGCTTACTTTTTTCTGTTTTGCACTAATGTAACAAGTAATTTGAATGCATGAAGTTTATTTCAAGCTATAAATATTATAATGTTAGAAATGATTTTTCTAAAAATGCTCCTTAGTTTGCCTTAGCTAGTAAATACATTAAAATGTAAGAAGTACAGTGTTTGGGTATGGGTTTTAAAGACAGACTATAATGCATTTTAAATCAGTGCCTACCATAGTAAAACAAAATAAAATAAAAAATTTGAAAAGAAATCTCTTCCAAATAACATAAACACTCACAAGAAGAATGCTCCCTTGGTTAAGATATGCCATAGAAATGTGTGTAAATGTGTTACAATTATTGTGCTCTATAGGAAAGATTGCGTTTAAATTTCAAAAAGAATTCTGCCTTGCAAAGGAGTTTTATAACATTATTTATATTCATAGCTAAACCACGAAAGGCTTAATAGTAAGCATTACATGTGCCATGTATATTAGAGAAAAAATACAATCTTGAACAGTTCATAGTTAATGCATTTCTTCATTTTTATGAATCATGCGTTTCTTTGAATTTGTATTTTAAGATAGGTTTCTAATGATAGATATAAAGTCACCTTTTCCTTTCATCCTCATTATCATATTCATTGTTCTCCTTAGTTGGGTGCTTTTTTGGATGATATCCTTGCCCTGCAGAGAGCTGCAGGACTCCATCAGCTTTATTCAAGCATTTGAATCTAATTAATGAAGTTCTACCTATTCTTTAATCATAGACTTGGTAAATTAAAGTGTTTACCTCTAAGTCATTAAAGGTTGAGTGATTATTTTTATGGTCATAATTAAATGTTACCAGACTTCAGATATTATACCTACTGATAAAAAAGAATATATTCATATATATAGGAACCATTGATTCATACTATCTGTGATTCAATAGGACTAGTAATAGTTAACTTTATATTTAGCTATTAAGATAGTATGAACTATTAAATATCAAACTCTTATTTTTAAAATATTTACATTATTTAAGCACTGTGGTTACAGAATTGTTCATGATTGTATTTCAGCCAAACAGTGTATACCATCATTAATCAGTACATGTTTTCTGTCCCCAATATACCACCCACTTTCCCACTCCCGCCTGCCTCTAAGCAGACATTTCATTTCTCTCTCTCTCT
>PVKC010017506.1:0-20179 GCA_004027635.1 Crocidura indochinensis | reverse complement strand
TAAGTAGTCTCCATCTTTTAACACCCATAACCTTAAAAAAGTGTATCTCACACATTCACAAATCAAATAATAGCACCAGTACTACAGGTAATGGAAACATGGAATTTAACAGAAAATTCTGATTCCAGCTATAAGCACATTACTTTTTGTTTGGTTTGTTTGGGTCACACCCAAGTGGTGCTCATAACTTAATCCTGAAGTTTCTAGGGGGACTATTTGGATATTGAGGATAAAAACTAGATCAGTTGTATGTAAGACAAGTGCCCTGCATGCATGTTAAAAACCTCTAACCTCTAAATGCGTATTATTTGGGGCCTGTGAGATAGCATGGAGGTAAGGTGTTTGCCTTTCATGCAAACGGTCATCGGTTCGAATCCCAGTGCCCCATATGGTCCCCCGTGCCTGCCAGGAGCAATTCCTGAGCATGGAGCCAGAGTAACCCCTGAGCACTGCCGGGTATGACCCAAAAACCAAAAAATAAATAAATAAAAATTAAAAAATGAGTATTAGTTTTTAAAGTTTTTGTTTATTTAAAGACTGTGATTATAAAGTTATTAATAATTGAGTTTCAGTCTTGCAACATACACCATCCTTCACCTGTGAACATTTCTCACCACCAATGTCCCAAGTTTTCCACCAACCACCTCACCACCTGTCTCTGGGGCAGATATTTTACTTCTCTCTCTCATCCTTTTTTCCCTCTTAGACACTGTGGTTTGCACTATTGTTGATAAAGGAATACCTTTCCAAAGTGATTAGTTCCAACTATTATTGTCATAGTGGCCTTTTATCTACCTACATGCACTACTCCACTATTTTTGGCAAGTATGAGCACATTATTTGAGTGATATTAAATATCTCTAATTTTTTACTGTTCCAGAGCATTGACCATCTTTGCATCAGAGACCTTCGGGGAATCTATGTGGGAGTCATTAGATGTTTGTCTTCCCTTTTACTATCCTTTCTGAGAATACTTTTCATTTTTATTAGTGAAAATTTTGTTATGGGGCTCAAAAATATAAATATATGAATTATCTTTGTGGTTATCTCTGGATTATCAAAGATAGGAGTGTGCCATGGAGGGATGGACTAGGAACTTTCTTAAGGTGTGTTAATCATCGGTTAACTAGAGGAACATCTTTTTTCCCCACAGAATATTGTACTACAAGTAGCTAGCTGTAGACTTCAATCTCTACCTGGAATTAAATCTTATACCAAGAGGTACTAGTCTGGAATTTAGATAGTTAATTAGTGATATCATCAGAGGAAAATGGATTTTATCCACTGTGAGGCACATAAAAGGGTTTGAAAATGGGAAAATGGGATTTTCCTGACATAGAACTACTTTGCTTTAGGTCACACCCAGGTGTGTGCAAGGTTTACTCCTGGTTCTATGATTAGAGATCACTTTTGATAAGCTTTGGAGACCAACTTGAGTGCCAGGGATTTGACTGAGATAGCTGCATACAAGGCAAGTGCTCTATCCACTATACCATCACTCTTATCCCCTCAGGTAGAATGTTCTGGAAGTTACTGAGGAAAAGACTGAAGGAAGAAAAGGAATTTGCATATAGTAAAAGTCAGAAATTTTATATTAGAAAATATTAAGTGTAAGTGAGCATCACTTTAGTGGTAAATAAAGTGCTGGAGAGGAAGAACTGTAGAGAGTATGGGAGAAGGACGATCTTGGAGAGAGCTACCATGATGTTTGGCAGGCTTTCATAAACACGTGTTGTGCTGTCTCTCTCTAGTCTTCTCTTATGGTCATGATATCCCTTCAGTGTCATGGCTCCTTCAGGAAAACATCTAATGCCTGCTTACATTAGACTTTAAATATGGATGAGTCTACTCTGATAATTGTGAGTAGATGAGACCATGGTCTTCTCTCAGGTAATCTGACAGTAGTTCATAATTTCCCCTCCCCATTCATCTGATGTTCTAGCTACTAATTCCTAAGCTTTTTCTTGTAAAAGCAAATTTTGAGAAACATTCTTATTGTTTCCTGAATTAAAATAATAGACTATATACAACATACACACAAAAAATTAAAGCATCTATATAACATTTCAAATAAACTTTGAAATGTTGTAATGCCTATTTCCTACAGTTAAAGGTATAAACATCTAACAGTGTGGAGATGACTACACCTAAAGATAAAAACAAAAAAAATAAGCAAGCAGTACTATAGCTTAGCAAAAATAGTTCCTAAGAGACTGGACTGTTATATTCTAAAGTCACAAAGCCACTTCTAAGTTCTCTATCTAGGCAACTTTTATGATATATTTGGATAATTTTTAGGACACACCAAGGTTTAGAACTCAGATAGCTCATGGCCCATGATCAAATTCATTTACCCTAACCAGCATCCCTAAATACAAATGTTCTTTCTATTAATTAGTTTTCAGGAGAGCAGGAGGAATAATCCACACTTCAAAGCTTCTCTTTATGTCTGTTGGAATGGAAGCAGAAAAGGATCAGACCCATCCAGGAATCTTAGGAATTCATTGGAGCATGTGTTTGTCACCCACTTTCAGCATGGTTCCTGCCTTCTGGAGTTTGTATCTCAATATAGCAAATTAAGGTCAGGTGCTGACAATGTTACTATTAAGCAAGATTAATTGGGGAGACCAACAAGAACTTTTTATTAGAAAACAAAATAATGGCAGAGAGCCATTTAGACAGATACATTTGCATTTTCTAAACACAGGCTATCTAACAACTTCCCTAGATACTCTAAGTGGAACCTTTTCTCAGGTCAGCCATAAGGATAGGACATTCACAATATCTATGATGAATAAAGGCATCTTGAGCCTTGTAGAATGCTTATTTGCACATGTTGATTACACATAATTTAAAATCATACATCTTCTGGCCTCATTTTGAAAAGGTTTTAAATATTAATATTTATAATAAATGCAGTGTAAAAATAGCTGAATCTAGAATGAATGATAGTAAAAGGTGCATATGATAGAATTGGGAAAGTATTCTTTGTATAGAGGACATTCACTAAATCCTAAATGATGAGATGGAAACAAATATGCTAATAGGAACACTCAAAGTAGAGAGACTAAGAGTCGAACAAGTTGTAAAAGTACTGAGTAGAATGGAACCTACCAGCGATTATGATTGGATGAATATTGTGAGAACCATTATCTGTTTTTACAAGTGGAATCCCAGAACCAACTCCAATCCATCCACAGGGCCCAGGGTTGATCTTACTACAAAGTTTTCGCATTTATATATCTTCTTACAGACTTTCTGAACTAAAATTCACAGGCCTTCTTGTGTGGAGCTTGTATTTCCCAAACCTAATTTTTTGACTTTCCACTTGACTAAGTTTATCTCCCTAGAGCATATATAAGGCTTATTTTTGTGCTTAAAGATTTGGTTGCTTAGTTATTTCATATTTTGAAAATGATTTGTTCATAGTTTATGTTAATGCTTGTGAGCAATTGATTAATTGAAAGGAATATTTGTATGTTGTGCTACTGGGCTAATGAAAGGAGTGATTTCAACTTAGAAAATATTAGCAAAATCATTACAATTATCTTCAGCTAATTATTGCAAAAAATAATCACTTTCCTAGTCTTGCTTTCATTTTACCACTTTTGGGCACATTATACATTCTGTTTCTGCCAGCTTTTTCCATACCAAGTGGCAAGGCTTTTTCTTTTTCAGTAGAATTGGGTCATCTGTACTCTAGCACTGTTTTTTGTGAGAATGCCAGCCAAATAATCGAAGCCAAATTGAATCAATTAAGTTACTAATAGGCCAGAGTCATCCTAGAAGTTCAGTTAAGCTTATGTGACAAATTATTTGCATTTTATATAGAAAAATAAAATGATAATACCATAAAAATGGGAAGTGAAATTTAAGTGGGAGGTGTTCAGATCTACTGGGGGTGGCTTTAGCATCTCCACATGCTGATAAAGTATTTTATAGTCTCTGAATATAGTTGAGATATTTGCCAAGAGACTCCTTTGGTAAACACCAAAAGAAGTTTTCCAATAAATTTATAAATCATTATTGAAATTTATATTGCAAACTCCATTATGCGATTTGGGAGGAACATATTTTATACTCCTAATTATCACTTCAGATTAATTTTAAAATGCTTTTCTAACTTAGAGCCTTTTTCTTTTCTTTGTACACATAGTCCTTTCAAGGTTAAGTACTTCCTTTGTAATTAATTTTCTTAATTTCCTCCTGAGTCTGGTTTTAAGTTGCTCTGAAGTAACACTGACATATCTCAGTGTAACTCAAACCTATCACTATGAGTAATAGAAAAAGGTATCCTGTTAATATTATAATGTTTGGTTTCCCTTTTTCTAGAATTCATGAATATCCAATAGCAAAAACATTTTCTTTGTTAATTTTTAAAATTGGCCTAGATCTATCTCTAAGAATAAATACATTTCCCCTAAAATATGCTACTAATTCAAAATTATTTTTTATGTCTAGTCTAGCTTATCTTGCTGCTAAGTTTTTCCTTGCCTCTGTTTTTAAGTTTGCCCTGATTTCTTTATTTCTCTGCATCATTCACTTATAAATAAAAACAAAAACAAAAACAACCTTTTCTAGGTCAATAAGGCAAAATGAACTGGCTATGATGAAGGCTTTTCTAACAACACAAAGTCTTGTGGAAGAAGAGACAGATGTCTCATTGGAAAAGTATTTTTGTAGTTGGCATGCCTAAGGATAATATTGGTTGGGATAACAAATATAGAAAAAAGCAGTTTGGACACAATTAGGGCTCAAAACACTTTAAAATCACTTTCTTATTTTTAATGTATATATTCTTCAGTAAAATCAATGAAACATGTGGCTTTTTAAAATTTATTTGTTGTAGAATGTTTCAATTATAGTTCTTTTTTTTGGGGGGGGTCACACCCGGCAGTGCTTAGGGGTTACTCCTGGCTCCATGCTCAGAAATTGCTCCTGGCAGGCACAGGGGACCATATGGGGCACCGGGATTTGAACCGATGACCTTTTGCATGAAAGCCAAACGCCTTACCTCCATGCTATCTCCCGGGCCCCTCAATTATAGTTCTGCATGGATCATTTTTGGAGGAGGCTTCTCAATTGAGTAGTGGGAACTTTGGCTATTAAATAAGTCTCCCGATTGTGTTTCAGTGAAGACTGATTAAGAATGGGAGTTTTGGACATTAGACATATTTGTGTACAGAACATGAGTTGAACATTCATCTAATTTCATGTCTTTGGACAAGATTACCTTCTTACTTTCTGACTCGAAGTAATTTCCCAGGAGGATTTGATAATACACATCAGTGAAACACATTGGGAAAGGACTAAAGAATTGTGATCATTATTATTGTATTAAATTATAATTATGATGAATTTTCACATCATTTGGAATTATCCACTGCTTATAGTTTTCCATAAGAGAGTAACTTAAGTTGATCATTTTATTACTCCTAAGGAAGTTTAAAAGATGCCATGAAATACATTTTGAACTATGCTATTTGGGTATAGAGATAACTATGGAAAGAGTAGCTCAAAAGTATTCAGAGTCGTTCCACTCAAATTTACTACTCCTGATGGTTATTGGGGAAATTCTTAGGGGTGCCAAATTTTAAATCTGAGTTAGCTAAATGCAAGATGAGCTTTCAGGAGTTTGATGTTTATTAAAATTGATGTTTCTGGGCTATAATAACAAAAGTACTAAGAAAACATCAAAATATCTACAAGTCCCAAGATAAAAGTCATGAGTCCTTGGAAATTTCTCTTTTGTACCTTTGACTCTTTTATTACTTTTAATATGGTAAACAGGTCTCTTAGAGAGTGGTAATATTTTTTATTTCCAACAAGAACACAGGAATTGCAACCGTGAACCATTATTTTTACCTTTTAGATGAGAAATTGCATATATAATTAGGACATTAAGAAAAAAATCAGGAACAAACTTAATATAAAGTTGTAGACAGTGCACTCCTAGGCCACGTATGAATAGTAGAACATGGAATAATATACTTTTTTCTGGCCAGCTGTGTGGTCTTAAGGATATGGTATTGTATTGAGGTAGAGGGTCTTTGCAAGCTATTAGTTTTAACACAATCCTCTACTTTTGATTTCCTGTCCATTTAAAATTTCTCCAAAAAGATTGGTGCTTATGGAAGAAAATGTGCTTCCAAAAATAATGATAAATACCTTGCAGAAGTAGTAGAAACTTTTATTGAATTACTGGGTCCTACCCTACTTAGTATTCATTCTCCACCCTAGGGTGTGATCTGGTATTGAATTACTGGGTTCCTCCCTACTTAGTATTCATTCTCCACCTTATGATGGAGGAAGGCAGTGTATTCATTCTCTAGTCTTCTATTAAGTTGCCTTCCTTCTAAAAGTAGAAGGCTTATATGTTGGAATTGTTGGTTTGAGTGTTGGAATTCCTGAATCCGTTCACCATGTGGATTTATTTTCTGCACCAACATTTTCTTTCAGATCTGCATCACTCCAGGTCCTGGTTTGGGAACCTGAGGCTTCAACAGATGGCACCTGGAACAGGGACTCAGCCAATAACAGATAAGATGTTAATTTTGTGGTTTATTAAGTGAAATTCACAGCCTGGGGTTTTTTAAGCTTGTATCTATTGGGTTCAAAATGGTGAAGTGACTGGATTTTTGTTTGAAAGGTCCTGGCTTTTCCTCATGCAAATTGCATTCCTGGTGGTTTTCCTTGTTTTGCAGGAAACAAACCCACCTGTGAGGGTTTAAATATGGATTATTACGGTAAATTTAAGAAATCGTGCTTGAAGTATTGTCTCCTTTCTCCATTTTGTGTTGAGTTCCTGGTTCCTGGAGTGATGGCGGGTGTGGGACCCACCAGCACTTCAATGTTGTAGCAAAAATCTTCCAGAGTGCTTGTCAATATTTACAGTGGAAAATGTGGTTGTCTGAAAGCTCTTAGAGTAAAATTAAAAGCCTACATCATTCTGAAAAGATGGTTGCAGAGTCACGTTGTCTTATGAGATGCTGATAGGAAACTGGGAGTTTACTGAGGTAAAATAGCAGACATGACTACTCTGTGCTGTCTTGAGACTTGTTGGGGAACTTGATTTGAAGGTTTAGGAAGAAATTGACTCATAAACTGAGTACAAGGGTAATTATACAAATTTTCTTAGGGAGCTATAGAGTCATATGCAGATTTTTTTGGGAAATTGACAGAGATCATGAAAAGGCAGGCATATTGGAGATATGGAAGTTCAAAAATTGACAAAACCCTTAGCCTTTGATAAAGCCAATGAATATTGGCAGGCTATAGTATGTCAATTTAGGAAGAAAGAAGATGTCCTGGGACTTCTACATACTTGTAGAAAATCTGTAACTTACAATTATCCCCCACTTCTGCCATTAAACTTTTAACATTATATGCTATCCAAATGAAAGCTCTTGGAAATAATATCAGTTGATTTTATCCAAGAAAGCCACCTGAAATTTGCCCAATGTGTGGGCGAGACTGTCTTTCTGCTCCTTATCATCTCTCCAGCAACTGGGTGAGGGGTGAAAACAACTAATCTCTTGAAATCAGGTCAGATGTTTTAAATGTGGCAAAATAGGGCATTTACATTAATATTGCAGGATACAACCCTTTTTGTACTAGAAGGAACCGCCCCATCAACATCAAGAATTAATCAACCTGTCCAGGTAAATTGGAGGTTAGGGACCATTCCTAGCCATTCAAAATCAGGTAATTTTTTTAAATCAATAGTTCAGTTTCCCAGGTAGGAAAAGAGAATTCTGCAACTTAAGATCATTAAAGCCTGCCACTTCAGGAAGCTCTGGTCTTAATATTCCCTGCCCTAAAGGTTTAATTATAATTTCAGCTCAGTTCCCTTATGAGATTAGATCTGGACCAATGTTTCCAGGGACTTTAGGAATGATATGAAGAAGCAATTTCATGCTCAAATGAATTGTTATTCACCTAGGAATTATTGATTCTGATCATGTTGGAAAAATAATAGTTCCCTTTTCATATCCAGTTTGGTCTTTTAAAAATGGTAAAAATATAGCTCAAATTTTGTCACTTCCTTATGTTATGCCTGATAAATTGGAACCCATCAGGGAAGGGCATTTGGGAATACAAAACCTAAGGCTTTAGCTAATTCATTTATAGCTTTTACTGCTAAGCTTAAAGAGAAAAATCCAATGTGACTCTTGAAATTCAGGGCAGGGAGTTTGAAGGAATGTTTGACTCTGATGCTGAATATCTGTGATTGGCTCAAAATTGTACCTTACAAGACATTCCTAACTGCTTAGAAGAAATAGGAGGGGTCTTGTCTCCATATTCCATTCACCAGAGTGCTAGGTGTTTGAATTGCATTAGATTGGAGAATCAACAGATTACCTTCCTACCATATAACTATGGTTTCCATTAAACAATTGGGGTCTGTTTCACATAAGCAATGGATGTGGAATATCATATCCCTCCTTCAAACACTTCCTAGCACATTAACTCAAAGGTTTCTCATTTTTAATTGGGAACACTGGGTTAAAATGCCAGAACCCATCCCAATCGAATGGAAACCCAATGTTTCAATCTGGATTCCCTACTGGGTCATCAATAACACAAAACTAGAGGCTCTTTGAAACTTAATCAATAAAAAGCTGATACTGGAACAGTTTTAAACCTCCCTTTCTGAATGAAAATCACCAAAATTTGTAATAAAGAAACAATCAGGTAGCACTTTTATCTAATTTAAAAGCTCTAAATACATCCATGATTTCTATGGGATAGTTACAAAATGGCTTACCTTCACCAGCCATCCCAAAAGACTGAGCTTTGAGAGTAATTGTCTTAAAAGAGTTTTATAACATTTCTATTCACCAAAAAGATAGAAAGTGCTTTGTAGTGTCACCCCTGGGTTCAGGTAACTACCTGAGCCCTGCCCATTCTTGGGCGGGGCTTTGAAACATGATATTATGTTTACCTGCAGACCCTGCCCATTTCCTAGGCGGGGTCTTGGAAGGGTATTTAGATCTGGGGTCTCAGACTTTTGGCCCTTTTGCCTGCCCTTTTGCCCCTTTGGATCCTGGCCAACATGTAGGTCAGAGGTGACATGGATGAAAGAAAATGCAGGGCTAATTTAAATGGTAGGTGCCACATCTGATGGCTAGGGCTGAATAAAGAAGTTATCTCTCATGAAACCTGCCTGTGAGTGAGATTTCTACCTGTTGCTCTCATGAACCTGCAGACCCGCTGGTTAGTGGGGGCTGAAGCTACGTGGCCTGGGATGGCGAACAAAGGCCCTCATCTCCATCCAGCACCATCCTAAGAGATGATTTACTTTAGTGCTTTGCTTTTCTGCTCCTTATCTCAATATATAGGGTCTGATTTAGCAATTTCAATGGACAATTTTGCCTCATGGGTACTGTTGAGTTCATTCACAATATGTCAATATTTTGTTGATTTTTTTTTATAAAAAGTTTTCCCAGGCATTGTTGATTCCTTACATAAATGACATTTAATGACCAGCCCTCATAGAGAATTACAATATTTTTATGAATTTATCATCAGCTCCTTGCAAGGTACTTGTTTAATAATAGCCACAGAAAAAATCCAGACTTGATCCCCATTTAGTGCTTGAGCTTCTTATTGTAGCATATTCAGTACATCCCACCAAAATTTCTATTTATCAGAAAAAAATAAGAACTCGTAATGACTTTCAAAAACTCTTTGGTGATATAAAATGGAACCATCCCTCTTTTGAATTCCAAACTCAGAACTCAGCAACTTTGGAAGGAACCAGGTTTAAAATATCCCCAGGAGTGTAAATTAAAAGGCCCAAGAAGAATTATATTTTTCATAAACTGGCTTCAAATGATGTGACTTTTAATTTTTATAACCCCCTCATTCTTTGACGGGTGCTATTGCTCAGCTGTCTGGAAATCTCAAATGGGTTTATTTACACAATAAACAACTTTGAAAATGTGTGCCTTATTTGGAATTGATTGATGCTCTTATAATCAAAGCGAGGCTTAGAGCAGTTTACTTTTTAGGTTTTGATCCTGAAATAATAGTGCTGCTGATTCCCAAAAAGGACATATAATGCATACTATCTCTCATTGAGCACCTTCAATGAACCCTATCTGATTTTTCAGAACTTTACTACCATTTTCCTGCTGGAAAATCCTGGTACTTCTTTAAAAGGACTCATTCTATTATTTCCTTTATTATCTGATCCTCCCCTATACCTAACACCCTTGTGTTTTACATTGATGGGTCATCATCAGGAAAAGGTGGCATCATTAGCCCTTCTCTGACAACAATGCATAATTACAAGTTTGCTCAACAATTGGAACTTGCTACTTTAAATCACTTACTATCACTCATTTTAAAGCCATTCATTGCTTTCAGTAAGTAAGCGAATCAGCTTACTTAGTAAAAATTGCTCCTGGGCATAGTAACAGCCTCTTTAAATTCTCATAACCAGGTTGTTCAATATTTACTGCAGCAATTACAGTCCTTCTGCAAAAAATGACCTGAGTCAATATTTATCACTCACATAAGAGCCCATTCTGGTTTCCCATGCCTATGTCTCTAAGGAATGAAACTCCTAATTACCTGAACATATCAATATTTAAGTCATCTGCAGAAGCACATGCAGCACTACATACATACTCCCACCATTTGCATGTAAACGATCATATTCTATGGGAGCAATTCAAACATATAGTAAATACATGTATCATTTACACACCCTTAAATAAAATAAAACAACCATCAAGGGTTACAGACTAATGAATTGTGGCAAATGGATATTACACATATTGAATTTTCCCCTAAGAATACCTACTTCCATGTAGTGGCAGATAAATATTGCCATTTCACATGGAGGATTTCAATAAATTCTGAATGAGTTAAAGCAGTTTGTACTTCCATGCAACGATGTTTTTCTTTTATGGGTATTACCAATCCATAAAAATGGATAATGGCCCTGCATACACAAGTAAAATTTTTCGATCATTTTTTAACTAATGGCAAATTAAACATATCAGTATATTGTCCCTATATTCCAGAGGGACAAGACATACTTGGAAGAGTTCATAGAACTGTCAAAACTCAACTATTAAAATATAGGAAAATGGGCATTCCACCCATGAAAATTTTATCCTTAACATAATTTTCACAAAACTTTTGAAGTTTATCCCAAGGAGAACCCTATGTAGCTTCAAAAATACTTTAAAGAAGATGTTCAAGTAAAGAAACAATTTTACCTATTTGGGTAAAAATGGGTGATGAATTGATTGCTGGTAATCTCCTCACTTGCTTTTTGCTTTTTGACTTGATGCAATGGATACAACTGTCTAAATTAGCAAATGTCTAACTCAATGCTCTTTATGGTTGTCTATAATAATGTTGTAACTTTTTTATTGTTATTGCATTTTTGGGCCAAACCCATTGATGTTCAGGAGTTACTCCTCGCTATGCACTCAGGTAGGTCCTGGCTTGGGGGACTGTATGGGGTGCCAGCACATGCAAGGCAAATGCCTTACCTCTTGTTTCACCACTCCAGCCCCAATGTTGTAATGTTTTTACCAACAAGAAGATAGTTGCAGGATGCAGACACTCACTATATTGTTTATTTTAGAATTGTTTACTCTCTTAATGACTATTCTATTATGCTGTCTGATGCTTTTGTTCATAGTGATCTGTGGAGATATAATTTGGATACCTTAGTTTCACATTACAGTGATATTTTCCATTGGACTCCTAATACAGTGCTCTTTATGATAATGTCTTAATAATTATTATAAATTATTTATTTTATTTGATCATCATACCTGCCTATATGATCTAATGTTTCTCTTCACAGAGATCCTTTGACAGTGCTCTTAACCATACTACTTAGTATTCTAGCCTTGACTATTATGATTGTTTTAAGTATGTTCTATGCATGTTATAAACCATAAAACCTTTTTAAGCAAAGTTTTCCTTCATCAATCTCAATTACTCTAAGGAATTATAAAATTTGTACACCTGACATGCCAAATTTATACTTTCTTAATGTAACCTATGGATCAATCCTTTTTTTGGTCTATGTGTGCATATGTGTGTATGTGTGTGGTGGTCATCTCTATGTTTATTTACTGTCTATCAGTATTATATGTAATGCCTGTCTATATTGTATATAGACCTTCTTTCTTGTATATGACCATTTCTTTCTCCTGTGAAGATGACACCACTGCTGTCAATGTGGCCACACTGGTGCTTAGTATGCTGCTCCAGCATAAATTTGAAAAATCAATATAAATCAGCCTTTGCTACTGAACACCCACTGCAAGAAGAGGGGTAATTAGGTGGCACCATTGGAATGACAACTGCTTGTTGTCTTCTCCAGTGGTTCATCCTGAATGAAGGTCTCCTGTTCTATGCCATTGTTTTGGGCTGCTGCTGTCAGAGTTACAGAGTCTCTGAACCTTAAGTCATCTTCAGTGAAGAAGGAAGGAACACTGTTGTTGCTGATGTGTTCTCTGTGATCACTTTTTCCACTTCCTTTCACCATAAACTATTGCTCACAACTGGTTTCAGTTTTTGAGAGATCCTCACCTCTAAGACATTTCCTGATCTGTGATTGCTACAAGCATTTTTCAGACTTCACAAGACTTTGTTGCTGACTGAAGTTGTGATCTGAAATCTATCCTCTCCTCAGGCTATCTCAAAAGACTTATAGAGAATATATAGTATACTTCTTAAGTGTATCTCTTAAACATGTATATTCTTTACTGCATATTTCATTATGTAGTTAAAGCTTTCCCCCTTCTCTATAAATTTGCTAATAGGAATTCTTATAAGATAGTATAGATAGTACCCTTGATGTTTTGTGCTTTTGATAAATCCATGTTATGGATTGTTTGGTTCATTATTATCTCCCCCCTTAAGCCCCATTAGTATTTAATGGTACTCTTTCTTATTTGAATACATGAATATTTCATATTCATTAAAATATGAAATATCAGATACTAGGAGAGTTATTATTCATTAGGAATGAGAACTCAGTATTTTCTTGCTACAAGGGGCCTTTCATCCTTAACATTTGCCATAATGACTTGACTTAGGCTTTAATTGTTTGGACATTGACTGATTTTTCCTGAACCTTGGGTCTCATCTTTGAGTTTGGAAAAGATCTATGCAGCTATACCAGAAATTGACCTTTCACCACTATAAACCCTGGATCTGCACCTACTGGCCACAGCCTAGTCTCTGCTCTCAGCATCAAGAAGAGTTCCAGAGATCAGAGTCTCTCCCAAACCTGAAGAAGGATGGGACAGATGCCCTTCTACCAGGACACTTCTACAGATGATGAGGCCCAAGGCCACCTACCAGCTCAGTATGTTGACTTGACTTTTGCATCTTTATATCGAGAAAACCCAGGTAACCCTAACATGACAGGGAAGCTATAAAGACAGATTGACCAGCTAGGGAAATTGGAGATTGGAATGAATAGAACTCCCTTAGCACATACTTCCCCAAGGTGTGCTAACACACTAACCTGACTACAGTTTGGAAATCAGCAATGACTTTCTTTGAAGGCAGATTTCCCTGCCTTGACACATAACGGTGAGATGAAACCAGGAGACACATCTGGACATCCTGACTTCAACATAGGATATGTGCTAACACCAATATCTCCAACTATTGAAATATGATATTTAAATTGTGCTTGAGGAAAATCTTTCCTGGGATCTTGAAGACTTTGGGGTTAGACAAATTAGGGTGCCTAAAGCCTGTGCTGGTCTGTGCCAATGCTTCGTGGATAGATATATTTTGATTTTATGCTCAAAGTTCTTTCTATTTTTTCCAACTTTTTCTGTGCCTATACAAAATATTGCCAACCCCATTATCTTTTAGTTAGAGGCTTCCTCTTTTTCTTAGAACTACTTTGTTTTATTATGAAGTCAATTAAGAGGAGATGTTGGATTACAGGTCCTTCCCTACTTAGTATTCATTCTCCACTTTAGTTGTGGTCTGATTCTTGCTAACAAAAGCTCAGGTTTCAGGAAGACAGCTCATTCACTCTCCAGTCTTCCTTCTTAGGAGCAAAAGGCTTATGTGTTGGAATACATGGTTTGAGTATGTTCTTACCCACTTTGACTGTATAGATTTTTTTCCTGCTTTGGCATTTGCTTCCAGACCCACATCTCTCTAGGTCCTGCTTTTGGAGCCTGAGACTTCATTCAGAACTTTATTAATAAAATTATTGATGACTTATTGGTGCTGTTAGGAAAAAAAAACATTTCCTTTCTTCATAATAGAGAACAGATTATTTATAATTAGTTAATTGGTAAGAATGCCTTTTATCTACTGTCATATGTATAAGGCTATTTATTAGCTGTTGGGGTACACTATTTATTTTTTGTTTTTTTTTGGGCCACACCCGATGACGCTCAGGGGATACTCCTGGCTATTCTCTCAGAAGTCGCTCCTGGCAGGCATGGGGGACCATGTGGGGTACCGGGGGATCGAACCGCGGTCTGTCCTAGGTCAGCGCAGGCACCTTATCTCCAGCACCACCACCCGGCCCCCGGAGTACACTATTTTTAAGACATTTTAAACATAGCCAGGCTATGTGCTGCTTGTATTAAACTCAGCTATTTCATCCCTAGCACACTTTACATAGTTCTGCAGGAAGAATTTTAAATTTGGCATAAAATAACTTAAAATCCAATTGTAATCTCAAGATGTAATGGTCTTGGGAAAAGAAATTGAATATCATGGGACACAAGTTTTTGAGATTCTTGTTTCAGGAACCAGTATCCATGACAGACATGCAAGTTTATATTTCACTGAAATTTCAGTGTTTATATTCTCTCTCACCTATGCTTTTACTTTCAACAACAATTTTTGGGGGGCACATCCAGTGCTGTTCAGGGGTTACTTCTGGCTCTGTGTTGAGAAATTGCTCCTGACAGGCTAGGGAGACCATCTGGGATACCAGGATCCAACCCAATCCTTCCTAGGTTGAACATGTGCAAAGCAAATGCCCAATTGCAGTGATATTGCTCTGGCCCCCTCATCAATAATCTTTTAGCAAAAAGAATGGAGAGTTCTTGACTATATAAAAACTAGAGAGCAAAGACTTATTTATAGAAAAATTTGACCAAGTGACTAAGTGAGGCTTATGAATTTCAGGTCATATAACTATTTAGTAGCATCCATTAGAATTATTTAGCATAAATTTAAAGACTAAAGACTGGTAATACTTAAATGTAATGTGGGCTTGGATTTGAGGAACCATATGGTTTTCTGTCCTTTAGTGAAACTCTTACCCTTCGTCAAATTCAAGAAATTTGAATAGACAACTGATTTATAAGCATGGGAAATACAGTTGGCCAAACTTTTCTAGTGTTTTCTTGCCCATCTGTTGCACTAATTTGTCATTTGTTTAGCTGTTATTGAGATAATTGTGAATTACAAATTATTCATAATTGTATTTTAGGCATATAGTGACAATGATTTAAGGTCATTCCTATCACCAGTGTTGACCTCCCTCTACTAAAGCTCCCAGCATGCATCCCATACCTCCAACCTTAGCCCTCTGCACTACCAGTATACTAGGTCCATTTTAAGTTTAGATTGTTATAGTTCGGGTCTCTTTATTCTATTGTTGACTTTGGCTTGGTTATTTAATTTTGACTCCTTTTTTTCCCCAGTAATGCACCTGGGATCCCTGGGACCCATTTACTTTCTTTCCTTTCCTCAATTTGTAGAAAGGTAAAGAAGTATGAGGTAAAACACAGTAATTCCTGTCCCACAGTTGTATGAAAAAGGCAGGAGCCCCTATGTAGAAAATACAAATGAAAACGGGTGGTATGTCAGGTTTTTTTTTTTTTTTTTTTGCACAGGAACAGCAAACATTGGAGAAATTAGAAAGAAAATACCTTTGGGGTCTGGAGCTATGATGCAGTGGTATGGCATTTGCCTTGCATGCAGCTGACCCAGGAAGGACAGTGGTTAGATCCCTCGGTGTCCCTTATAATCCTCAAAGCTAGGAGCAATTTCTAAGCACATATCCAGAATTTGCTCATCCTGAGTAACCCCTGAGTGTCACTGGGTGTGCCCCTGCCCCAATACAGAAAGGAAATACATTTGGCCTAAGAAAAAAAACAACAGGGATTCTTTTTTTTCCCTTTGGTTTTTGGGTCACGCCCGGCAGCCCTCAGGGGTTACTCCTGGCTCTACACTCAGAAATCGCTCCTGGCAGGCTAGGGGGACCATATGGGATGCCGGTATTCCAACCACCGTCCTTCCGCATGAAAGGCAAACACCTTACCTCCATGTTATCTCTCTGGCCCCTTTTAACTCTCCGGTTAAGGGATTCTTAACCCATGAAGCATATTGTCGTTAGACATACTACAGGCATCAGGCATACTAATTGTTCAACTCCAAGGTCATTACCAGAAAAACTTCTACTCAATTGTTGTCACAATCAGGCTTCTTTAATTAGAGATCTTGGTTTTTGCACAGATCCCATATTGAAGATGTGGAATAACGGATCATTTTCTGATTTCATCTTACTAATGGTTAGGTGGTGAGGCAGGGAAACTTGCCCTTAGAGCAAGTAGTTGCTGTTTCCTGGTCAGCAGGGTATCAAATGAACCTGGCGCATTTTGTTGCCAGGGATGCATTAGGGATGCAAAACCCCACGGGGAGTTTGATTACTGGTACTTGTGCAGAAAATATTACTGGTTCCAAGGATGGGTTTGTGTCACCCCACCCCCATCTTCCTGTGTAAGTTAGCCTGGGAGTAAGACCTACCCATTTCTGGGAGGGGTCTTTGGGAGGTATCAAGAAGATTACCTCAGGGGCAGGAAGAGGATTTGGAGGATGATTGAAGGAGAGAGGGAAGAGGAAGCAGGAGGATGAGACATGGCAGAGAGAAGTTGATGCAGGGCAAGCTGAAGAGAGCATGCTTAAAGAGGTTTAAGATTATAGGCCACACATGTTGGCCAGGGCCTTGAATAAAGATGAGGTCTCCTGAAACCTGTCTGTGGAGCATTTCCTCACTGCCACACTAAGAGCCTGCTGGGTGTGGGGTTGGAGACGCATGGTCCAGACTGGAGGACAAAGGCCTGTCACCACCCCTCTCTATCCCATCACCATCCATTACCATCTAGCCCCATCCAGGGCTGTTATTCAACAGGTTTTTATGTTGTTTGATCCAAGGTTTGGTGTTGTATGGTCGATGTCTGATCAACTGAGACCTAAGTAGACTCACTATCACAAATTTGTTCAGGGGAAACAGTGACACTGCACTACAAAATTTATGAGTTACTATCTCTATTAGAACAAACTTATTTCTATACATAAGATTGCCCCATTTTAATGTGTCTATGCAAAAAGGAACAATGTCACATAATATTACTGGCCCAAACTGGGATAAAAATAAAAACCTAAGCAATATCTATACCTTTAGTCAATGTTTAGTCCAAACATCAAATTTTTGTGATCTGAGTCTTTGTATAATTGTTTTTATTTTCATTTTATCCCCCATAATTACCCTAATCTTGCTTGATTATTGAAGTCTGACATGAGTTTTGAATGTAGGATAATTTAGCCTTACCTATTATACCAATAGCAAAAGAAAAATCATGGAGTTGTCTTACTCCCATTCAGTCTATTTCTGATTTATCCCAAAGTCTGCATACTTCTTTGGGAAATAGGGTTTTAATTTCTCTTCAATTTTTTACCTAGATATTTACTAGAATGCTTATTTTAAAGAACAGAATATTATGGCAAAACAGAGGAAATCTAAAAATTTTACATTTCTAAGTTTTATTTAGTTCAGCATAAACTTTTTCTTCTCATATACTTGTGGCCTATAAATTATTCTTATTATATATTGTGTTCAAAAGTTTAATTCAATAGTTTATGACATATTTCCACAAATGTTCTAATACTTCTCCGTTTTAGTGATGTGACCTTTCAATTTTATGTGATGGGTACAATCTAATTTCTGTCTTCTAAAAAAATCAGCTGGAGTTAGAAACTCATTTTGAATCCCATTTACAGGAAATAATTGGAAAACTATATGACAATATTAAAATGAACAGCCAGATGATGTAAAGGTCTTATGTTAGATCATAAAAGTTCTAGAGTTTCTTTGTAAAATTTCCAATGTGGTATATCCTGATATATCTTTCTGAGATCTAGCTTGTGCCTTAATCAAAGTTCCAATTACATGGGAAAATCAGCCCTATATGTTCAGATGAACATTCATAAGAAACATATTTTTAGATAATCCTTGCATAGCTGACAGCTATCTCATTAAAGTGCCTTCTTGATGTGCTTAGACATTTGGTTCACTGCTGGTCCACTGAAGATTGTTAGCTGCCCCTTCAGACATGATGAATATATCCATTTCTGCTCTGATTTTACTGGATTTTTGCTAGAGTATCCTATCCATGAGTACAGTGAATGAATAATCATTGCAAATGCCACAGTGTTTTATGGTAACACTTATATTATTGCAACATCATTTTATATTAAAGGAAAGATGCTTACATAGCACAAATTTAAAATGTGTCATTTTATCATTTTCCATGATTTTGCAAATAGAAAATAATTTTCCTGTTTCTTGTAAAAGTTGCACTAATAAAGATCTGTTGATCATTCTGAAAATTAACATCTAAGATTTTATTTATCATAATATATATCTATATATTTATGTCTTTCTAGAGATATTTTATGACAAACAAAACCAATTGAATTCTTTGGAGGGTATATAAAAAATAGTATGCTAATCTAACATAGACTATATAGATAAAGGCCAGAGGATTATTACCTGTGAGGAAGCTAGCTTTGACAAAGGGAAAGTGCAACTAGGACAGAAAAGAGATCACTAAAATAATGATAGTTGGAAATGATCACTCTGGATAAAGACTGGGTGCTGAAAGATGTCAAGTTATATGTATGGTACCTTTTCAATAACAGAAACCACAATGCCTAAAAAGAAAATAGGAAAAGAGAGAGAGAGAGAGAGAGAGAGAGAGAGAGAGAGAGAGAGAGAAGAATAATGCCTGCTGCAGAAGTGGGCAGGAGCAGTGGGGGAGGACAGGAGGGAAAGTGGAGATATTGGTGGTGGGAAATGTACATTGATGAAGGGATGGATGTTGGGACATGGTATAACTGAAACTCAATGATAAACAACTATGTGACTGTGTATCTTGTGGTGATACAATTGAAGTTTTATTCATTAAAGAATTTAAATGTCACTCTTGTTCCTGATTGTTCTTTACCATTTATGAGTCTAAAGCTGTTTTCTCTAAATCTTCACATTTCCATTATTGATACTGTTGGATGTTAATTATCATGTTATTATTTTCTAATTGTACCATTGCTATTGACATGCTAGAATTTTATGATAGCATATTCATATTTAGAAAAGTATTTCTTGATCCACATTATGTTTTTATATATTAAATACAACTTTTATGATGTTCTTTGCAAAAATCATTTTAAACCTTCAAGTATCTCTCTTCTTTATTCTCATTTTTTCTAGGACATTAAAACTTACTATCTTGAATCTCCTATTCTGTATTAAATACTAGATACACTCTTTCAGATGTTTATTTTTCTTTATGAATTCTTTCTAAATGTTTATAATCTACTATTCATATCACTTGTTTACTATTTTATTTTAGTAGTTATATTTTTCATTTTAAAAGTTATGCTTTTTCTTTAAATATTATGGCTATCTTTTTCTTGATTGTTCATATTCCTTATTTATTTTGATATAATTCTATATTGTATTTATTAAAATATTTTAGGCTTAGTAATTTTTTATTGTTAGATCCTTGCATCTTTTAAGATGAGCTTAAAAGATTTCGAGGAGATATTAATAATGACTGAAGGTTAGTGGGAGATTGATAAAATGTTTAAGCACACAATTATAAGTTGATACAAAAAATAGAAATTATTCCTAACAAACAATTGGATATCCTAATGAAATTTCAACAGAATATTTGAAATACCAACTTGCTTCTCTTAGTCACGCATCGTGAGATTCAAAAACAGAGAGAGGGGTAAGTAAATAAGGAAAGGTCTTGTTTTCCAACAACTTGAGTAGAACTATAATAAAAGGATGACTTTCTCAATTGGGAAATTTGTTTCATATCCCCAGCCTCTCTTTTCGTGCAAATGATCCTGAAAATAGGAAAAGACT
>PVKC010017505.1:0-20177 GCA_004027635.1 Crocidura indochinensis | reverse complement strand
TGGGTCACACCCGGCAGTGCTCAGGGGTTACTCCTGGCTCCATGCTCAGAAATTGCTCCTGGCAGGCACGGGGGACCATATGGGGCACTGGGATTCGAACCGATGACCTTTTGCATGAAAGGCAAACGCCTTACCTCCATGCTATCTCCCGGGCCCCAGTCAACTTGGATTCTATCCCTGGCATCAAATATGGTCCCAAGTAACACTGGAGTAATTCCTGATTAAAGAGCCAGGAGTAACCTCTGAGTATATTGGGTGTGACCCAAAATCCCCAGAATTAAAATTTTGGTCCTCTTCACCTATCAGAGGTATGAAAAGGACCAAATTACTGTCAAATTAAAATAAATAATAAATTTTTTTCTTTTTTTTTGGATTTTGGGCCACACATGGTGATGCTCAGGGGTTACTCCTGGCTATTCACTCAGAAGTCGCTCCTGGCAGGCACGGGGGACCATATGGGGAACTGGGGACCGGGGGATCGAACCGTGGTCCGTCCTAGGTTAGCACAGGCAAAGCAGGCACCTTACCTCCAGCGCCACCGCCCGGTCCCCATAAATAATAAATATTAAATTAAAATACTAAATAAGGGACCAGAGAGACAGCACAGTGGTAGGGTGTTTGCCTTGCATGCAGTCGACCCAGGACTGACGGTGGTTTGAATCCCAGCATCCCAGGTGGTCCCCCAAACCTGCCAGGAGTGATTTCTGAGCTCAGAACAAGGAGTAATCCCTGAGTGATGCAAGGTGTGACTCAAAAAACAAATCAACAACAACAAAAAACTAAATAAATTAAAATCCTTCTATTAATGAATGATTTTCCAGGAATCAAAGACAAAGTAAATGGAAAGATGACCTTTGCTCTCTTCTCCATGGAGAGCAAATACAGTGAGTTAATAATTAAACACTGAGGGAGCAAAGAGACAGATCAACTGCTCATCAAGGTGGTGTGCACACTTTGCATGTGAGAAGCAAGGATTTGGTTTCTAGTACTGTGTGGTCCCCCGAGCACTACCAGGAGTTGCTCCTGAGCTTCAAGCTAGGAGTGCACCACACATAAGGTGTGGCCAAAAACCACAAAATAAAAACAACAATAACATTTAATCAGTGCTCTTAGTGTGAATCATAGCTACATTAGAAAGTTAAACTAGAGCCAGAGAGATAGGACATAGGTAAGGTGTTTGCCTTGCATTACAAGGTCAGCATGACATCTTTTGGGATCACATAGGCCAGAATTTCAACAGCAAATATATATTTATTTATATAGAAATTGGAGCTTACTGTGACTCAATCAGTACATGCCTCATATGAATGAGGCCCTACGTTCAACCCTCCAGCTCTGGCCCATAACACCCTCTATCTTGAATTTACAATTTTTATTTGTATTTATTTTTGTTTTAGGGCCACTCCTAGGGGTAGCTGTGCTCAAGGGTTACTCCTGGTAGGCTTAGGGGACTATATGGAATGTCAGGGATCAAACTTGGGTCTGCATATAACAATAGGTTTAGAGTAAACCTCAAAAAAAAAAAAAAAAAGCAAAAAGTGCTATGAAGCCTTAGGCATTCTGATGTTTCTAAAGAAAACCCAGGTCTGGGGAGATAGAACAGTGTGTAAAAAGCATTTGCCTTGCATCCTATATGGTCCTGATCCCTACAGAGAGCAATGCCAATGCAAAGCCAGGAGTAAGCCCTGAGCACTGCCAGGTGTGGCCCCCAAACCAAAACCAACCAACAAATAAACCAAACAAACCTCAGATGGTGACCTCCAGAAATCCCATGACGTTATAAAGTTTAGAAAGTACCTGCGAAGGCATTGGTGCTTCGTGGGCCTCTGAGTTCTCACTCACAGAATGAGTGACTACTTGCTGCACATTCTCATTTGCTGCCTGAGTGTAGGAGCTCGATGGAGGGACAATGGGAGCAGGAGCTTCCATTACTCCCACACTGTCTTGTTGGGAGGAAATTCCAGCGCCAGGACAAGTGGTCTGAGTAGTTCCCTCAGGTACAACTGGTTGCTCGTTCTCTCCTTGAGCGGTCTCGAACACTTCCCCTACCCCATCGAGGGTGTCGGTGCCAGGGCTGACAGTGGCACTAGCCCGGCTTTCTGCCTGGGATTCCGAGAGAGTCACACCCAGGGGGCAGCAGTGACTGTCTGAAATGATCACGTGGTCCTCCTTGTCGGTCATAGTGATGAGGAGCTGGCTGCACTGGTTGCATCTCTCTGGTACGGGCTTCAGATCTTGGGAAGGGAGGCACTGTACCAGGGCTAAACTGTGGAAGGCGCCACAGGCCACTTGCAGCACGACTCTCCCGGCAAGGTGCTCCACCTTTTGAGGTTTTGTCACCGGGAAAGTGGTGGTGATGAGTCCCAACTGACAGCCGGTCCCCCATGCCCAAATCTCTCGGCTGAGGGACAAAGCCAGAGTGTGCTCTGCACCACATGCCAGCTGCAGGATCCGGACAGCTAACAGAGGGCTGCTCTCAGAATCTGAGATGCTGACAAGGCTGGGTTCTGGAACATACTGCTGGCTGGCTACCGCACACTGGCCTGCAGAGTTCTCCCCCCACATGTATGCAACTCCACTCTCTGTGACCGCGCCACTATGAAAACTTCCGGCTGCCACCATGACAACATGATGCCCGACCAAAGCCTTTTCCAGAACTGGGTTACTCGGGCAAATGTCTGCTGGTTCACTTCTCCAAGGAAGAGTCCCAAAGCTGTAAACCTCACCATCTGTACAAAAGGAGGTGAAGAGTTACTGAATTAAGTTAAGTATTTTGTCAGCAAGTTTTCAGTTCCCACTAGACTTAACAAAATACAATTTGGGGGCACACTCAGCAGTAATCAGTACTTACTCCTGACTCTGTGCTCACAGATCACTCCTACAAGACTCAGGGGATCATATGGAGTGCCACAGACTGAACCTGGATCTGCCACATGCAAGGCAAGTGGCTTACTTGCTATACTATCTTTCTAGTCCCCCAATACACAATCTTTTAAGATTTTTGAAAGCCAGCTACAGAGATTTCCCATTTGTTATCTCTTAGCATCCCTTTCTTTACATATAGAGGGAATGTCTGTAGCCTAAAGACATGTGTAGGGTATTACACCTCTTCCTAGGCCTGAATCTACAATCTCCTACACTGAGTCATTCTTTACGGCTATCATCACAGGATGTTAGAGAAGCAGATACCAATGCTCGAGACAAAATAAGGATCATCTGCAGATAAAACAAGAACCTTATTTCTGCTATCTCTGTAGCTCTCCTGCTCTTGGTCAATAGTAGTGCATGTCATAGATATATAACACTCATTAATATTGACCAAGAGAAGCAGAAATTAAGCAACAGAACAGAATAAAATCATTATATTAAGTTTCTAATTAACCTCCAAAAAATAGCCCAGAGAGGTATTATAGAAGTAATACAAAGGCAAAAGTACATGTGTCCAACTCGTTTGATCCCCAGCACTATAT
The DNA here is from genome assembly GCA_004027635.1 of Crocidura indochinensis. Classification (NCBI taxonomy): domain Eukaryota; kingdom Metazoa; phylum Chordata; class Mammalia; order Eulipotyphla; family Soricidae; genus Crocidura; species Crocidura indochinensis. Next base: position 16,707 of record PVKC010017505.1, on the reverse strand, counting down.
ATGGGTCCCTGAGCATTAGTGGTTCCTAAGCACAGAGCCAAAGTTCAGAGCCCTAAAAATGGGTTTTAAAACCCAAATGAATACATACAGTACCCAAAATTAAAGTTGAATATTAAAAGCCAAAATTAAAAAATAAAAATAATCAATTTTTCCAAACTAATAAATAAGAAATGCCTCCAGGTTATATAATGGCACTAATACTTTTAAAAAGGCATGTCTGTCTTCATGTTGTATGTTATATACACACTTATTTATTTTTATTTATTTATTTATTTTTGGGTTTTGGGCCACACCTTGTGATGGTCAGAGGTTACTACTGGCTATGGAGAGATTGAACCGTGGTCTGTCCTAGGCTAGCACGGGCTAGGCAGATAGAAGCCTTACCGCTTGCACCACTGCTCTGGCCCTACATACACATTTCTAAGTTTCTATTATATTTTAGATGCTAGGATTATAGTAATGATAACTTTACTAGTTTTGCTTTTATAGAGCAGAAATTTACAGATTAGTGACTTTTAAGGCAGTCTTGTCCCAAATCAAATATGCCCTAAATGCCACCAAAACCTAGGGCAACTCCCCATAAAATTACAGCCCATGTTTTCTTTGTTACAAAGTAAATCATTTTTCTTTTATGTTCTAATGATCCACTAACTATACTGGAGGAAAAACCAAAAATAAATAAATAAATAAAAATAAATAAGTGTGTATATAACATACAACATGAAGACAGACATGCCTTTTTAAAAGTATTAGTGCCATTATATAACCTGGAGGCATTTCTTATACAGCCCATGTTTTCTTTGTTACAATGTAAATCATTTTTCTTTTATGTTCTAATGATCCACTAACTATACTGGAGGAAAACTACACTGCAACAACGCAACTCAGAGGCTTGAAAGCAGATCGCAGCTCCAATTCAATCCCGATTGACACACTAATAACCATGTTTTCTTGGGAAATCATTTATCCTCCGATCTGAGGAAGAGCTCAAAGGGTAGAAGTAGGAGCACAGCCTTTCTATGTAGATGGCCAAGGGACCTTCTCTAGCACTGATGACTCCAGAGCATCACCAGGATTTACTCTTGAGTGATAAACCTGAACAAGTGCTGGGCTTGGCCCCAAAACAAGAAAATTACTGCACCTCCCAGACCTCAGCTTCTCTCTGTAAAGTGAGAATAAGAGCAGCACCTGTGAAGCAGCTGTGAAATTCCAATGAGATAACCTATACATACTGTTGACTGCACTGCCTGGCACACATAAAGGTTTAATAAACATTACCTCTTAGCATTATTATTCTGCCACATGTAATAAACTAAAGAGCAAGAATCTCTGAACAGGTCACTTTTTTTTGATTTTCCATTTACATATCACTCTATAACTTTAAAAACTGTTATTCTCCCTTTATAGCCTAAATTTAGGAACTAATACTGATTTCTAATAAAGGAAATAAAACAAATTTTATAGCAGAGTCTAGATGCAAGCAGAGCTCATAAAGAAGCCTTGGTATAGAGCCTAAACTGCCTTCATGTACTCGGCCTGTGTTCTGTTTGCTCGCGCTTTCAGTACCTTCAGTCAGAAGAACACCGTGTCTGACTCCAAGGGCTGCCTGTAGAACGGCTTTCCCTCCCCAGCCTGGCAATCTCTCCGGGGTTACAGAGTAAGATCCTGCCTGCCAGACGTGGACCAGGCCTCTTTCTTTGGATCCTTCTGCTTCTGTTGAGCTGTAAACATTACAATAAATAGTTTAATTATCTCTGCAACTGAGAACTATACTTTCGTTCTTAATACTTCCCTAAGATTTGTACCTTTTACCACCAGCACATAATTCAAATAGCTTAACTAGCACATTTTATACATTTTGCTTATGAAATAGAAGTAGACATTTAAAAGGGGAGGAAAAAAACCTACTTACACAGAAGATCTGAAGATAATATAATCTTCCAAATTACTTATCTCTGGCTAAGAAGCAAGCAAAAATCTGGGCTATTTCTTGGAGGTTTTATGATTGAGAGGCATATAATTCTAAGATACTAATGCCACCAATACATTAATTCCTTGCTTATAAATTAAAGTTATAACGTATCCCAATTTTGGAGTCATATTTTGGTTCTTAATTTGGCAAAAAAAATAAATAAAAAGCATTTCATGAGAAAGATGAATATAATCCAAATCTCACTTTACCTGAGTTCAAGCCCTATAATTTCTATTTTAATTTATTTTAAGAACCAAACTGACAGCAGTTACTGGAAAAATCTTTTATGTTCTAACCAAAGAATTTGATTCATCTGATGACTGGTTCAATAAATACAAACAGCTGCGTAGCTATGGCCATATCCTACCTAAATACCTCTTATTTTCTTATTTATCACCATTTATGGTAAATTTTTTATGCTCACTTTTCTATTTGCTATCTTTTGGGGGGATATGAAATGCAGTTATGGGGTCCGGGAGCACCATGCAGTGCTAGAGACTGAATCACGGTTAGTTATATCCAAGACAAGTGCCTTAATCCCTGTACTATTTTTCCAGGTAAAACCAATAAGTCTCCTTTGGCCAAAAAAAAAAAGTCCTCTAAATTGTCATCAGGCATAATCATTATGTAAGGAGGGGAAGCTAAAAATGTAATTCTCCTATTTAAATACCTTCTATGACTAGTTTTTAAAAGATGATCACAATTAGTAGGGTATTTTTTTTCTGAAAATTTAATACTATTTGAGAGGAAAATGGTTTTTCGAACGCTTAAAAGTTATAAAATGAAGGCATCTTGTGCCTTTCAGAAGCCACAAAAGGCACTAGACACAAAGCTTATCATTAATCAACTTTAATTTAATGCTTTACTCATTAATCAATAATACCAAAGTCACCAATCATACATAATAACTATTAGCAAAATTAAAAATTAAATTGAAGAAATGCTACATAGATGTGTTGATCATGTTTTTTTAGAAAGACAGAAAAGAAAGGTTTTTACCTTCTCTTCTTTGAGTCCATCGGCCATCACCAATCATTCCCCCTGAACAGAAGGTATTTAAAGACCTGAATGGAATAAAATACAGGGAAAGCACACACACAAACACACACACACACACACACACACACAAAACAGTGTAATTATACTTTGCTATTCAATCCATGATTTAAAGAAAAAAAAAAAAAGGCAGCCCTCTAACAAATGCACATTCACGGGGCAATAATTATGCAGTGAAACTATTTAAACTATTTCATATCTACAATGAGACTGACCATTGAGCTTACACAATGCATTATAATGGTCAAATGTGAAAGAGAGAAAAGGGCACTAACAAGTACTTTTTATTTTTTATTATAAAGAAAGAAGTTCTATTAAAAACTTAAATGTGCTAAGTATTCATTATACATGCATTTAAGTTATTCTTTAAATGTTTCTGGGACAAAAACATCTGAAAGACCAAAATCTCTTCAGTAATATTCCAGAATTGAGTAGTTTTAATTTACATTTTTTCAGCAACATAAATATAAACATTTTATCATTAAAATACTTTCCATTTATAGGAACTAGCAGAATTTTCTCCAGTTCAACTTCAATTCAAAACCATAATCCAGGGCCGGACGGTGGCGCCCGGAGGTAAGGTGCCTGCCTTGCCTGCGCTAGCCTAGGATGGACCTTGATTCGATCCCCCCCCCCCCCCGTGTCCCATATGGTCCCCCAAGTCAGGAGTGACTTCGGAGCGCATAGACAGGAGTAACCCCTGAGTGTCACCGGGTGTGGCCCAAAAACAAAAACAAAAAACAAGCCATAATCCAAAGAGTTAAAAGAAGGTTGAATTTTAAAATACTTGTTCCAAATACAGCTCTGAATAGAAAAGAACTAAATTAAATAATGTTAGATCATCATGACCCATTAGTTAAAAAAAATCTCAATATGTAGAGATCATAGTTCTTAGATCCCCAGCATGGCATATAGTCCCCAAGAATCACCAGGAGTCCCCCTGGGCAGAGTCAGAAATAGACACTGAATATTGACAGGTATGACCCAAATCAGATACCCCTCTCATTCAATTGTCTACATTTTTTCTATGTGTTAATGTTTTTATCTCTTTATTGTCTACATTTAAGCCTGGTAATTCAGTTGTGAATGCTATGAAAAATAGAGGCAATGAGATTTTGTTTGTATGAACAATAAAAATACTGGAGTCAAACTGTGACCTGTGTGCAAAAGTACACAGCAAGTGGTCATTGAGCTCTGGAACCAGACCACACTGGCAGGAACGAGGTCAGACCCATATGTTTATGCCTGTGAATCCTTATTGCTTCCATCTGTGTATCTGGAGGAAATTATTCTGTACTGCTTATTTTAGAAAGATTTTAATCAGTCAAGTTGAATGAAGAGTACCTCCATAAAAGTCTATCTAAATACACTTAAAAATGCTATTCATTTAACAAATGATGATGACAACGTTTGTCAATGATTGTAATAAAAGTAAAGGAATTATGAAATTATCACTCTGTGAGCAGGCATTTTGTCTTGCATGTGGCTGACCCAGGGTCAATTCCTGGCATCTCATATGCTCTCCCAACCTGCCAGAAATGATTTCTGAGTACAAAACCATCTCAATGTTCTTATGTTGTTTCACTGATTTACATTTTTAATTGTTAAGATAACTGGCTAATCAGGGCCAGAGATCATTTAAAGGGCACATGCTTTGCCTGCAGGGGCTCAGGTTCAATCCGTAGTACTACATGGTCTCCTGAGCACTGAAGCCCATTTGCTCTTGGAATAATCCACAAAGCACACCACCATACCAAAGCTAACCTGATCCTGAGACGATGAGGATATTTCTCCACTGCTCACCTGAAGACCCTTCCTTGACATAGGGTGAAGGGCAGGATCTCTCTGCAGCTTGCTACTGTTAAGAGTAACCTGCCACAACTGGCTTTATATTATTAACTAGCCCTGACAATGAAGCCATGTTGGATAAATAGCACTAATGTGTTATTCTCTTTAGCTCCAAAAACCTTTCCATGGAACAATGAATCTTTAAAAAAAAAAAAAGAAAAGAGCAAATTAGACTCCAAAATCCCCTTCCAGCTATGGAGCTTTATGCATCAAAGAAGAAAAGCAGGTTTTATTTTAAAATAAGTCTCTCTATACTTCAAACTGTTATCTCTTTTGTAGTGAAGTTACATAATCAACCTCTCGGGTGGCCTATTAAAGCAAAAGTCAAACCTTGGCTCTTAATTGACTCCAAGTTTAAGTTCTGTTGGCTATAACAGAACTGTGACATTTAACATAGAAACAAGCTCTATTATACAAGAAGAGGATATGGCTTTAATATCAATTTTTGGGCAGGCCCAAAAAATATGCTGGGTCCAACGGTTCTAATTATTGCTAGACAGAAAAACACCAAACTGGCTACACAACTACTATATTTTTGTTTTGTTTTGGGATCACATCCGACGGTGCTCAGGGGCTGCTCCTGGCTCAGCGCTCTGAAATTACTCCTGGTAGGCTTAAGGGACCATATGGGATGGCTGAAATCCAACCACCGCTTGCAAGGCAAACACCCTACTGCTGTGCTATTCCTCTGGCCCTACAACTACAATATCTTAACCAGAAACACATACACAGAAATAGAAATGGAAAGGTTTTCATAGCTCTTTTGAATGGCAGCATCTGCTCTAACCTGAACTCTTTTAACAATAAATCTTTCTTATATTAGCATGAGATTGTTTACTTCTGATCCCTTCTGAATGAAGATTAATATATTTTGCTGCAGAAGTATTAATGAGATTATGGGGTTGTATCCAAGGGCCATGGAAAGAGTTGTATGTGTTTTACACAACTTAACCTCAACATTAACAAAATTCTGAATTCCAAACCGATTTTGCAGCATGTTTCAAAGGGACAAGAAGCCTGTATTCTAAATTATAATTTTGGGTAGAGATCCCCAGTGCATATCAATTTATACTTCATTTCTTTTTTTTTTTTCAAGTACTTTAGAGTCTGTCAATAGAATTCATCTAAGGAGCTGCACTGTAAACAGGGACAGAGCTCAAAGGGTAAGAACACATGTTTGGCAGATGGGAGGTCTGAGGTCAATTCCCAGAAACACATGGAAACCATGGGGCTGTAGCACTGAGCCCCAAAACAAAAAATTTTTACTGCTTATAAGACATTATCTAAATAACTTATTTTAATGGTGATAATCCATATTTGTTCAAAAAGCTTGAAGTCAACATTAATTCATTTAGATTATCCAAATTAATTTTGAAAGGGCTGTTGTAAAAAACACTCCTCATCACAGTGGTAGAAAGAGAAAGCAGTCTGGACTCTGATTTCAAACAAAGTTTTAAATTTGTTAAATGAGAAAGAGACAAGTAAGAGTTGCTTTATTTTTAGTGAGAATTTAGACATAGTTGGGAAATAGAGGAAGGAGGCATCAGCAATTATCTCTATGGGACTAGAGAGCTAGGACAGGAATAAGGTGTCTGCAGCTGACCCATCAATCTCCAGACCACAAATGGTCTTGTCAATCCCCAGTACCCTAGAATGATCCCTGAGCACAACTAGTTATGGCTTGTATCCCCCACCCCCCAAGAAATAGATTTTTATTGCTTTTAATTTTGAGCTGATAGTGCTATTTACTGAAAGGAAAAGGGTGAGGGAAATAGGATTCTGACTGATATATGTGATACAGTTCTTTTGAAAATAGCATTTCCTTATATTATGTTCAAAATGTATGCAAAAAACTCAAGCGTACATTACAAATCAGCAGCAGAACATCTAAACTGGCATTCAGAAGAAAGCTCTCAGCTATGTACACTCGTAAACTTGGGGAGAAAGAGGTCAGAGAGTTCCAAAGGAAGTGCATGCTGCAGCTGGAAAGATAGTACAGCAGGTAGGTACTTACCTGCACCATATAGTCAACCAGGGTTTGATTCCTGAGCACCACCAGGAGTAATTCCTGAGTGCAGAGCCAGGACCAGACAAGAAGACAAAAGCGTTTCCAGAAGAAACAGTCAGGAAAACTCAGCAGTTCCTAAATAAAATAGTTTCCTAGTCTTGTAGGAAGATTTTGAATATATGAACATAGCCAAACATAGCTGTAGTTCCAATGCTGTGTAAGCTTCTAGTAGACTGACTAAGTAGAAAGTGAAGGCATAAAAAAATGATCCTTTTGGGGGCCGGAGAGATAGCATGAGGTAAGGCATTTGCCTTGCATACAGAAGGTCATCGGTTTGAATCCCGGCGTCCCATATGGTCTCCCGTGCTTGCCAGGAGCAATTTCTGAGCGTGGAGCCAGGAATAACCCCTGAGCACTGCCGGGTGTGGCCCAAAAACCAAAAAAAAAAAAAAAAAAAAGATCCTTTTGGAAAATAAAAAGATGAAATGGAGAAAGAGAGCAGCTGGAAAAGAATATGAAGATCAAGGGGGGTATTTTGAGAGATAATTGAACAAATTTGCATGGCAATGACATTAATCTTAGAAGTAAGAGATATGAAATTGGTACAGAACATATGGTAGAGGGATTATTGATCTTTCACAAGGGGGAAAGTTGTTAAAGGAAAAGAGGAGAGGGACTAGAGTAGAGTAAGCACTGCCAGGAGGTAGAGCCAGGAGTGAGGCCTGAGCATCCAGTTCCCAAGATGGACAGGATTACAGGCTGTTTGAGAGACTGATAGATGCAAGTGACTTAGATTTACTGGAAAGTGTGCTACATTTCCAACTCACTCTAGCCCCATTCAATCTGTCTATTTCACTTTCCTAGAGTTAAACACTTTTGTAAATGACTTAAATCTTTTGAGGAATCGGGCAATATAAATATTTTTATCATGGAACAGAAATGTCAGTGGATTGTGACATCAGAATCAAAGAGCAAATAGCATCATCCAGGAGTCTATGTGTTAATAAATTTTATTAATAAGTTTTATATGTTTTACTAATAAATTTTATTTTCTGGATAAAGTGCTTTCCTTAATAACTTAATGGAAGGTAAATTTGAGTCTAAAGCATACTACGTTTCCAATGCTTAAATCCAACAACTAAAACCACTTTCCCAATCCGATTTACTCATATTACAGATATTCTGGTAAAACTTACCCAAAGCTATCTTACTGTTTTGTTACATCCCAATTGCTTAGCAAAGACCTAATACATTGAGTGCTTAGTAAATATGTATCAATATACTATACTCATATAATCAGTCTCCCATTCTTAATGAGAGTTTAAGTTAGGTTTTTTTTTTCTTTCTTACAAAAGAGGGATCTGAGGGCATGAGACAACTAACAAACTGATAAAACTGGCCCCTGTAATCTTATTTTTTTGTCTCACTAACTGGTTCAAAACAGGTAGGCTAGGGCCCCGTACTGTGGCTCAATGGGAGAGCATAAGATTCACAGAAAACAATTAAGTAGGTGCATTGACTAAAATAGTAAAATAGTTGTAGTAACTGTAGTTCCAAAAATGATAATTAGAAATAAAAATAAGACATTAAGATAGGAATATAAAATATTAAAAATAGCAAATATCATGACATATTTAAATTAAATATATAACTAAACATATTTAGTTATAAAGACAGATACAAAATTATTACAGATTTCATTTACACCTTCAAGTTAAATTTTGTTGGGTTAATTTTATGATACTGAAGTAAATAAGCATTTATATGGTGAATTAATTTAATACTATGTAATTTAAGCACAAAAACATGCTTAAGAAGTATTTGCTGGGGCCGGAGAGATAGCACAGTGGTGTTTGCCTTGCAAGCAGCCTATCCAGGACCTAAAGTGGCTCGTTCGAATCACAGCGTCCCATATGGTCCCCCATGCTTGACAGGAGCTATTTCTGAGCAGATATCCAGGAGTAACCCCTGAGCTCTGCCGGTTGTGGCCCAAAAACCAAAAAAAAATATTTGCTTTTGGAGACTAAGACATGTTTACATGGATCATGGCAACTTTTGACTCAGGCACCTGACTAAGAACTAACAAGTACATCAAACACTACTACTTTGTAGCTGTCCTGCACTGTACTCTGAGGTACAACCTGCTCTGATGACTCAACAAAACAACTGTCAGGAAAGAAACCACTTTAAAATTCCAGCTATCAGCCTTAACTGCTGCACCAGATCAGTAGCTATAGTAGCCACTTATACCCTGACCCAGATAGAGTTCAGCAATTTAGTGAATCAATGTATCTACTTATTATCAATAATGCTGTTACTAATGGGCTAAAACACACCAAGTCATTGATTCAAACCATAAATCCCTAGAAGTAAGAAATTACCACTTATTCTCCAGTAAACTATTGTACCTTGAAGCACCAGCTGGCTACCTTTAAGTGCTTACTTTATTAGAAGACAAAGCCTTGCTTGGCCTTTAATTCCAATATGAAGACTGGCAAATTCTGTAGCTTTCTAGTCCCTATAATACAGGCAGCTTCTCAGACTAGGAATGCTCCACTGTAACTTGCTAATGTTATTTGCTACCAACTCTCCATTCATGACACATCACAAATGTTCGGGGGAGGAGGCAGGGTAAAAAAAAAAAAAAAGAACAGATCCTTTCTCTCTAGTGAAAATAGTTTCTGGTGCACTCGTGAGCACTAAGTTTCATAAAAATTCTTTTTTTAATGACCAACTAATATCACCCTGAAAGCTATAAAACTGGACATGTTTGATTATGATAATTCCCTAAGATGAAAACTACCTATTTTTTAATTTTATTTATTTTGGTTTGGGAGCCAAACACTGGCCACACACAGTGGCAATCAGGGGTTACTACTCCTGGTTCTGTTCTCAAAAACCACTTCAGGCAGGCTTGGGTGACCATATAGGATGCCAGTGATCAAACCTGGACTGGCCAGGTTCAAGGCAAACGCCCTACTCACTATCACTCCAGCTCCAAGTTTTAACATAGTAAAAATTAATGTTCAGTAACATTCACTCGTGTGTGTGTGTGTGTGTTGTAACCAATTGTATATTTTTATATTTTTATTTATTTATTTTGTTTTGGGGCCATATTTGGCAGTGCTCAAAGATTACTCCTGGCTCTGTAGTCAGGAATTACTCCTGGCAGGCTCCAAGGATCAAACTGGGTTCTAGGGATCAAGCCCAGGTTGGTCGCATGCAAGGTAAACACCTATCCTCTGTACTACTGCTCCAGCCTCGGAAAAACAAAAAGGCATTTTTTTTCAGGATACTAAAATTCCCAAGAAACTTTTGATGAATAATATAATATTAACAACTAAATTTCAAATTCTCAGATACTAAAAACACTGTAGCATGGTAGTATAATTTCTCATATAAATCATTCAATCCTTTAATAGTATATTGTAATTTAAAAGTGGCCATATAGGGCAGGAGAAATGATATAGCAGGAGGGCACTTGCCTTCTATGCAGCTGACCCAAACTTTTTTTTTGTTTTGTTTTGTTTTTTTTGTTTTTGGGCCACACCCGGTGATGCTCAGGGGTTACTCCTGGCTATTCGCTCAGAAGTTGCTCCTGGCAGTCACGGGGGACCATATGGGGAACAGGGGGATCGAACCGTAGTCCGTCCTCGGTTAGCGCAGGCAAGGCAGGCACCTTACCTCCAGCGCCACCGCCCAGCCCCAGCTGACCCAAATTTGATCTCTGGTATCCCATATGATCCCCCTGAGAACCTCCAGATGTAATTCCTGAGTGCAGAGTCAAGAGTAGCCCCTGAGCATTGCCAGGTATGGCCCCAAAACTAAAAACCAAAAAAGAGGCCACATGGGACTAGAGATATTATACAGAGGCAGGATACTTGCCTTGTATGCAACCAACCTCAGTTCAATACCCAGAACTTCATATGGTCCTCTAAGCATAGAGTCAGAAGCCTCGAATAACAGTAAAAAAAGCAAAAGTGGCCACAACTTTCTTAAAGGGCATTTTATAAAGAAATACAACCCATGGGGCTGGAGAGATAGCACAGTAGCAGGGCCTTTGCCTTGCATACAGCCGATCCAGGATGGACCGTGGTTCAAATTCCAGCATCCCATATGGTCCCCTGTGCCTGCCAGGAGTGATTTCCTGAGTGCAGAGCCAGGAGTAGCCCATGAGCACTGCCAGATGAGACCCAAAAACCAAACAAACAAACAAAAGAAATACAATCCAAAGTATGCTGACTTACATACCCAATCTACTTAGTTATACATGTCCAAAAATGCTGCTTATTTCTGGGGCCAGAAAGACAGTATAGCAGCGAGGATCTTGCTTTGCATGAAGAATGCCCAGGTTTACGGGGCTGGGCGGTGGCGCTGGAGGTAAGGTGCTTGCACTAACCTAGGATGGACCACAGTTCGATCCCCCGGTTCCCCATATGGTCCCCCGTGCCTGCCAGGAGTGACTTCTGAGCAAATAGCCAGGAGAAACCCCTGAGCGTCACCGGGTGTGGCCCAAAAACCAAAAAAATAAATAAATAAATAAAAGCCCAGGTTTGATTTTTGCCACTTCATATGGTCCACTGAGTCTTGCCAGGAGAGATTCCTAGTGCAGAGCCATGACTGTGAGTGGTGCTAATTGTATTCTCAGTATAAACTCAGGTATATATTTACTATGTAACAAAATGTAAGCAGTATAAACTTCAAATAAGTGTTAAGAATCATCTGATAATTTTCTGAATCACTGTACAAATAGCTTTCAGGATACGAAATGCTCCCCTCAAGTCTGAAAAGTCATGATCATCATACCCCTGTGATTTCCAAGAGTCATTGGAATTGAAATTCTCCTAGAAGTCTTTTAAGGATCAATTCTCAAATCTTAAGCAAAGCATTTTCCCAGGAGTATAAGTCAAACAGCAAAGTAAAATTGACTAAGTAAATGGCTGTCTCCTCATCTCAGTAAAGCTCTACTCAGTGAATCTGCACTTTATCTTTCTCTATTGCAAAGAATTCTTCTTCCTCAGTGTACTACTTACAAACAAGAAAGTAAAATATACTGTTAGAGGGTTATGATTATAAATTAATAATTTACTGTGTTAATATCACAAACTATCTTAACCATGCATATGTCTTTTTTTAAAAAAAAAAAAAAAAAAAAAAAACAAGAGGCTGGAGCAGTGGCGCAAGCAGTAGGGCATTTGCCTTGTACGCATTGACCTAGGACAGACTGCATAGAGGATCCCCAGGCGTCTTATATGGTCCCCTAAGCCAGGAACAACAAAACCAAACAAACAAAAAAAGAAAAAAAAAACGAATAGAACTGGAAACAGGAGAGTCAGCTTACAAGCATGACAGCACTCTTAACATACAAGGGCCCAGGTTCATTCCTGGTACCACATGGTTCCTCTAGCACCACTAGGAGTGACACACCCTCTTCCAAACACAGAACTAAGACTAAACTTCCCAGTACTGTTGGATAAGGCTCCAAAGTTCATATACCTATCATTACTTTTAATTTGCTCTGAATCTGGTCAACTCAAGTTGGATCCCTTACGGTACCACGTTAGGGTCCCTAAGTCAACCAGGAGTGATCGATCCCTCAGTCAGAGTCACATTCAGGCTCAAGGCCCCAAAACCAAGAAACAAATTAAAACAAACAAAATAGAAAAAATTAAACATAGATCCAAAGGAGCTTCATCCAAACCATCTTTCTCTATTTCTAAAGTTAATGAGTCTCATTTCATTGTTTGCACTAAAACAATGTAAATTACATAGGTAGCTTTCAAACTTGACATATAAATGCATCAGACTGTATATTTTGGCATCCTGCTTTCTCATTTATATTATGTAAATATAATTCTGAGATGTAGCCATGCAGATAAGTAGAGATTTTGTTCACTCATTTGTGCCCTACTAGAACAAACAGATTTTTGTACTTTACTGCCAAAACCATCTGTGACATATGCATGCTTATGCACTTACATCATGTTTAGTAAGAATTCATCAAAACTTTAGGTATGGAAGAAAAATTAGAATAGGGCCCAGAGAGATAGCACAGTGGCGTTTGCCTTGCAAGCAGCGGATCCAGGACCAAAGGTGGTTGGTTCGAATCCCGGCGTCCCATATGGTCCCCGTGCTTGCCAGGAGCTATTTCTGAGCAGACAGCCAGGAGTAACCCCTGAGCACCGCCAGGTATGGCCCAAAAACCAAAACCAAAACAAAACAAAACACAATTAGAATAAAAGTTAGCAAATACCCTGGCTGGGTCTAACCACCATCATTATAGAAAACCCATGTGAACTGAAAATTATGTGATAATTCAGAAGGAAAACTAAATACTCTGCGATGACCCCAAGAATCACTTAAAAAATCACTAATGCATTGATTTGTGGAATTATCAGATAAAACTAAGTTAATCTTCTGTCTGGGTATAATTCACTGGTAGTCAATTGAACCTCTACCAAATGACCCTGTCCTCTCAATGAAGTTGAGAAAACTAAAGTTTTCTTCACATTTAAAAACAAAACTACCATTAAAAAAGCCATATTTTAAATATAAAAGATACACCTTGCACTGCTGACTTAAATTTTTGTTCTATTCATATGGATCTTTCTATTCAACAATCACACCAACTGTTTAGCAGCTATCCTACTTATGTCCAGTGTTGGCCGTGTGCAAGGCAAACACCCACTGCTGAGTTATTGCCCGGCCCCTGAAAAGAATTTTTGATCCTTGTAAATAACAAGTTCACTGTGTGAACTCATAATTTCTCTAAGTCTAGGTATATAATGATCTAGAAACTAGTCATTAATTTATTTATTTTGGTTTTTGGGCCACACCGGGCAGCGCTCAGAGGTTACTCCTGGCTATAGGCTCAGGAATCGCTCCTGGCTTGGGGGACCATATGGGAGGTAGGGGGATTGAACCATAGTCTGTCCTAGGCTAGCACCAGCAAGGCAGATGCCTTACTGCTCCACGCCACGGCTCCAGCCCCTAGTCCTTAATTTTAAAAGATGAATTACGGTTCTTTTCTAAAAATACTCAGTACTCGGGGCCCGGGAGATAGCATGGAGGTAAGGCGTTTGCCTTTCATGCAAAAGGTCATTGGTTCGAATCCCAGTGCCCCATATGGTCCCCCGTGCCTGCCAGGAGCAATTTCTGAGCATGGAGCCAGGAGTGACTCCTGAGCACTGCCAGGTGTGACCCAAAAACAAAACAAAACAAAACAAAACAAAAAAAATACTCAGTACTCTTTCCCACCATTTAGGAAGTGAAAAACAAGTGAGTTTGGAGCATGCTACAATGCAAGAAATTAATGATTTAAAGATACTAAAATATATTGAATATTTTTCATGTGTCAGGCCATGAAATAAGATACATGTGTCATTAAATATAAAGGCACATCTCTATATGCATAGGGTACTTTTATACCCAAATTCTGAGATTGAAAAACAGGGAGTTAAGTAACTTGCCCCAAGTCATGTTGAATGGAGTTTCTAAAGTCTAGGGCCTTAACTACTATGCTTATATGGTATCAAAATACTGCAACTCAGTGAAAAAGCATTACTTCCACTGCTATCCTTAAACCTCAATTAAGTCACCTTTTACTTACTTATTTTACTAAGCAAGAAAAGAGCATTCCTTTTGGTTTGGGGCACACCTAATGGTGTACAGTATTCAGGGACAATATTCATGGTCGGATTCGAATCATGCTCTAAGGGGTTCAATCACTTGCAAAGCAAAAGTCTTAACTCCATACTGTCTTTCCAAGTCAGTAAGTTCCCGTTTTTGTTTTCGGTGAAGCTTTCAGAAAGAATCTGAGTCTAGATGAAGTGACAAGGTAGCAACTGTTAACGTTCTTGGTTTTGATGTGGACAGTTAAGTTACAGCACCTCACCACAAGCCAAGTGCCCCCTCCAAAACTCTCCACCATCATCCTTATCTTAAACCACACCCCCAAGCTGTCTGGCAGTCTTTGAAGTAATCCATAGCCCTAAAGTCATCCAGTGATAGTAATTATTCACAGTGATAAATCTTTTTAAATATCCCATCAAGGATATTGCTGGGGGAGTTTTGTGCCTGGGGCACATCCTGCCTTGGTTTTCCTTTAGGCCTATTTTTTTTTTTTTAAAAAAAAAAGCATTGACTGGGCCTAGAGATAGCAGAGTGGTAGAACTACGTTTGCCTTGCAGGCAGCGGATCCAAGAAGGCTGACTGGAAACCCAGCATCCCATAGGGTCCTCAGGCCTGCCAGGAAGAAACCCCTGAGAACCTCCGGGTATGACCCAACCCCCCCAAAAATAAAATAAAATTAAAATAAATAAAATAAAAAAAAGCATGGACGGCTAGCCGGGTATGACCCAAAAAATAAAATAAAATAAAAATAAATAAACAGGGGCCGGAGAGATAGCATGGAGGTAAGGCGCTTGCCTTGCATGCAGAGACAGTGGTTGGAATGCCGGCATCCCATATGGTTCCTTGAGCCTACCAGGAGAGATTTCTGAGTGTAGAGCCAGGAGTAGCCCCTGAGTGCTGCCGGGTGTGACCCAAAAAAACAAAAACAAATAGATAAATAAATAAAAATTAATTAAATAGAAGAGCATGGACGGCTAGCCTGGAACTGAGTACTCGGAGCAACTTCCGAAGCAATGCCCCCCTCCCCGCAAGCCCCAAGCCCCCAGAGCATCCTCCACTCCGGGTCCAAGCCCAGCTGCATCACCGCCCCTTCGCGACGACCCCGACCCCCGAGACCCGCGAGACTCGGCCCCAGGACTTGGCCCAACTCCCAGCCGCGGTCCCCGGGGCCCCTTTCCGCCCTGCACTCGGCCTCCCGGCCCTGGGCTTGGACCCGCATCCGGGCCGGCGGGCCCGGGACCCTGCGGCAGGTGCGCGCCTGGGCCCGGGGCTCGTTACCTGCCCCGCCCGGCTGCCTGCGGGGCGGGCGCTCGGGAGTCTCCTCGGGGACGCGGAGGAGGGCGAGGCGGGAGAGGGAGGCCCCCGCCCCGCAGACGCTCCCCCGCAGCCTCCCTCCCCGACCCCGCGTCGGCCCCGAGCCCACACCCGCCGCGCGGGCTCACCTGACGCGCCTCCCGCGGCCGCGCGCTCCGCATCCGGCGCGAGATTGGCAGCCCCGAGGGGTCGCGAGATCAGCTGATTCACGAAGGGGCGTGGCTTGCCGAGGGGGCGTGGCCTGCGGGCCTGGGAGCGAGCGTGCGGGCGGAGGGGCGGGGCTAGGCCGCGCGAGGGGGCGGGGCTAGGCGGCGACGGGGTCTGGGAGGGGTCAAGCTTCCTCACTGAGCTCCCGGGTCTCCGCTGGATTTTCTTTTCCTCCCGTTAGAATTGAGCGGAGTGAGGCCAGAGAGATAGCACGGGGGTAGGGCGTTTGCCTTGCATGCAGAAGGACGGGGGTTCGAATCCCGGCGTCCCATATGGTCTCTGAGTCTGCCAGGAGCGATTTCTGAGCGTAGAGCCAGGAGTAACCCCTGAACGTTACCGGGTGTGGCCCCCCAAAAAAGGGGGAAAAAGATGCTGAAAAAAAATGGCGAGGCAGCAGATGGTGATGAAAGTGGTTGGGGACGGCTGTCGTTTTTATTGCCATCTCATAAATTTGGAGGAGATATGCGCTGCTCTTGACTGGGAAAAAAAGACTCAAAAATAGCTCCCGAATGTCTCCGTGGTTTGCATCCTAAGAGGCTGTGTGGCTCCTGCCACCCGGGCATGATGTCATCGTCCCAGCTGCACCGTTTTCCCGACTTGCTTGGTAAATCAGCATTATGGGATGCCGCAGGAGGGTGTGTCTGGCCTCCCCGCTGCCCCCCAAGGAACT
>PVKC010017504.1:0-19930 GCA_004027635.1 Crocidura indochinensis | reverse complement strand
AAAAAATTAAAGATCAAGACAAAACTCTATGACAATTTCACGTTAAAATCTATCCAAAATTAACTTATTTTTTAAAATGTTTGTGTTTGAAAATACTGATACACTTTATTTTCTTAATTTTCAAAATAACAAAAGAGTAGTGTAGTGGTAAAACAAGTTCAAAAGTTCAAAAAAAGTGAAATAATGTGCTAGTGTTACCAGATGACAAATGATATTATTAGGATGAGTTCAAAGCTCAGCGTTCCAACAACAACAACAAAAAATTTCCATCCTGAAAGAATTAAGTCTTTCTAGGGATAAGCACAGAACGTTCTATCATTTCCTTTACGATCAAAAATATGCAAAAGATGAATGGTTAATGAACTAAAACTTAAGGTGTTAAGTGTGTTGTTAGCACAAAATTTGCATTTGCTTTCTTTGTTCTTGTTCATGATTTCAAGGAGAAGATTAATCAGGATTTTAAGAGATTTGAAGGAAATGGTTTCCTAAACTTGAATAGCTAAAATGAAAACAGAGTTGTTGCTTTTTTGTCTTAATTATATTCTCTCATACAAGTCTAGAAGCATCTGCAGTTTCTTGCCACTGTGAGAAATAGGTTTGAGATTATATAAAACCATTTCTTCTAGCAGAAGAATAGTTTTAATCATACAGCTGCAGCTACCATTTATTGATCACTTGCTATGAATATGTCAACAAATATGCCAAATTATTCATAATTATTTAAACATCCCTGGAAGGCAAGTGCTAAAATATTAATTTCTAGATAAGAAAAGAAATGATTCATAGGTTGTTAGCAGCAGTTGAAGGTCATGTAACAATAAAATGATAAAGTCATGATTATAACCCAGGTCAATTATTCCTAGAATGAGGTTTCTTTTTCTAGTATATATGTAACTTTTCTACAAACAAAAAGAATAGACTGAATTCGCCTACTCTGTCAAGAGTAATTTCTGAGCATAAAGTCTGGAGTAACAAGTGAGCATTTCTGGATGTGACCCAACAGAAAAAAAAGAAAAATGAAAGAAAGAAGTAATTAAGCAGCCATAATATGTAAATTATTGCAAGCTGAGATCCAAGAAATTGACTGAGTGTCAGATACTCTACTTGAACTTGTTATCCAGCCACTAACACTGAAAAATATAGTGGAGAGAACAAAACTAGAGAAAATTGGAGCATGCAGCTATATGATTTTGCTTTAATAGAAAGGTCTCTTATCATCCTAGACTAATTAGTCTGTTGGTAAGATAAATTACACAAAATAATGTACCTAACTTAATGGAAATTTCCTAATATTATAATAATAAAGTACATATGAATTGACTGATATGTCTAGATCTTTTTGTTTACAATTTCTTCCAAAACACAAGGCTATTGCTTGCCCTCTTGAGAAGAAAAGGGTAGCACTTGGAGAGTAATTGTCATTTAATAAGCCACTTGTTATGCTTATTTACATCTTATCTTCTTGATAGCCTTTTAAAATTAGACAAGTTGCTCATCAGAAACCATCTCATTCTACCTGGATTGTACTACTACTCAACAATTTAAGGAGTCCCTTGGCATGAATGCTCATCTCCTTCTCCTATGCTATTATGTTATAAAAATCCCCTTTCAACTCCAGAAAGAACAAAATCATTGAGAGTAGCAATCATTCTCATCTGGCACTGGAGCAATAGTACAACAGTAGGACCTTTGCCTTAAATACGGACAACCTGGGTTCAATTCCTAGCATCCCATTAGGTCTCCCGAGCCTGCCAGGAGCATTTTCTGAGCGCAGAACCAGGACTTACCCCTAGGTGCCTCTAGGTGTGGGCCAAAAAACAAACAAAAAGGAAAAAAGAAATCATTCTCATCCAAGACAAAGTATATAATAAATTAAAAGTATTAAAAAATAATGTGAGGAGAGAATAATTAAACAAAAAATCCATTAAGAGGTTCGAGACCTGTTGTGTAGGTACTTCAGAGCTATTGTGTAGGTTCTTGGAGTACCACAGAACTATTAAAATACCATTTATAGGCATGCCCTCTTGTCAAACTTTTCCTATTTTTGTCTTTAGACTGCATGCAAAATCCATGTTGCTTTAAAGCATAAAATTGCAAGTCATTGTTGAAAGCCAATTGGATGGGCATTTTTATCTGTTTCATTTTCAGCTAGTCAGTCACAGGGAATAAGATAGCCACAAATATACAAGAATGGTAAACAAGGATTTAATTCACAGCAAATTATTCAGTAAACTATCACTTGCAAATGGCTAATAAAATGTGGGTAAGATTTAAGTTGACAGATATTACGAACAGTTTTGAAGTATATTAAAATTTAATAGGTACATGTTGAAGAGATACAAATTATAGACAACCTACACATATAAAGTTATGACAATATCCTATTCTATACTTGCCTATGTTACCCTTTACATTAAAAAATTCTAAGTTGTTTTATACTACTTTATTGTTACAACATTTTGCTTGCCCTGCGATCTCATCTATTCTTTCTTGGGCTCATTTTTGCTTGCTTAATATATTCCTAAAGAACTAAATTGCTTTGCTCTGGGTACTATTTCAACCTTTGTAATTGTGTTAGGTAGAATCTTTTCTACAGCAGGACTATTGTTTCAGATCAAACAAAGGTATTTTATACATTGAACACTTTAAATTAAATTTTTTTACTAATTATTTGCATTTAAAATGACTTCCCAAGTAGTGAACATCATAGTTTTATCTTAAATTATACTCTGACTGAATTATGTTCTTTGAGTTCTACGGCCATGTCCACTGTTGGGTTTACTCCAACACTGATTTGACATTCATTTGACAGTTTCTTTTCTGTGACATTGGTGATCTTTGCTATATTTGTCAACTGGTCTGTGAAGGAAATCGCCTCTTTTCAATTTTAATCAAAAACTCTTTTCAATTTTAATATAAAACTATCACCTGTGATTCCTAAGAATATTGATAGTTAAGTTGCAATGTGTAAAATTTAGTTATAGAAAAGTCAAAGACTATTTAAATATTTATTCTTCCTACAAAGTTCTTTAAGGGAGAATATAGAAACCAAGTTAAGAGCAACAATAATAATAAAATAGGTTCACATGTAAACAAATGACCATAATAACTTTACTGCTACTGATACCCTTAAAAAATCTTTATTTCTTAGTTTTACACTTCAAATTTCATACTTAATTCTACGAGCCTAAATGTTAAATATATAATACTTGCAATTAAACATACAGGAAATTATTTTATACCAAGCATTTGAGGTCTGGATTTATATTGGTAATTGAAGCTTATAAGGATTGGGCAAAACTATTGTCAAAAAAAAGTGACACTGCTAATTGAAATGGAATAGATATACAGCTGTGTTGTATATGTGAGCAAGTGTGTTTGCTGAGACATATACTACATTTGGGAGAGAAATACAGATGCTAAGGGCCTGCTTTACTTATCAACAGACTCTAGCATGTAATTACAGATGCCATATTTCTACCGGACCAGCAGTCTAACATAAGGAGGCAAATGTGATTTATCCATACTTCGTAAATCACAGTTTTCAATAAAGTAAAAATGATTATAAATGTAATATATATAATAAAGTTTTAAACAAACTCTAGAATCATAATTAAATCAGTACTTAAATTGGAAAATTTCTCATTTTCTTTCCCTACGATACCAAAGATCATATTTTACACAAAAGAAAGACATACTAAGAGCAGGAGAAATCTTTGTTGCTAAAATAATGAATATTTTATAAAAACACATATTTCCCCAGAAATAAAATCATGAGCTTCTGAAATCTGAGATCTTCACTTGACAAGATACAATTACAAAGGTCAGAAAGAATGTTTTTATGCATATGACTAACTCTTCCAAATGACTTATATAAAATTCAGACACATTCAAAATATAGACGTGCTAATTACTAGAGAGAAGTAATGTGAAAGATCTTGAACTCTCAGATGTACAGTTACTTGAAAATTCTCAAAATTACTCAACTTTTGAAATCTTTAAAAATATTTAAATATTCAATTACATATTGAAAATTAAAAACAATGGATGTTGAACTATTGGAAAATGAAAATTTTTTAAATTTTGAAATAGTTTTAAAATCCATTTGTCCAAAGCAAAAATAACTAGATATAGGAATAAGTGAGGGGTAAGAAATTTGAATAGTTAATCAATAAGCATTAATTGTATTTAATCAATTAAAAAATCCATTCCTGGGCTCTTAATATTAAACTACAACAGCATAGCATATAAATATTTCTATTTATAGCCTCTATACAGATACTCCAGTCTTTTTTTCTCTCCTTTCTTTTCTTTTTCCAACAGAACCACAAAACTTGAGTAATCTTGTTCTCCCTCATAACTAGAGAGGAAAAAAATGAATGGGACCCGGAACAACCAGTCGTATGAACAGTGAGTGGAAATAAAAAATGATCGGACTTAAGCACCAAAACCAAAGTCAATGACACCAGAATCGATACCCAATCTACAGCAAGCTATACACAAAGGAGACCTCTCACATTAGCAGTCCAAGGGCAAAGGGAGGAGGTATGGGATGCATTATAGAAACAGGAGTGGAGGAAGGACAATACTGGTGATGGGAATGAACCTAATTCTTTGTCACTATGTACCTTAAATATTATTGTGAAAGACCTGTAATCCACTTTGATCACAATAAAAATTATTAAATAAATAAATAAATAAATATTGTCCATGTCCTGATTTCATACTAATGGTGGAAACTTGAAAAAGTAGACGCAAAATCATCAAGTTGAAGTATAGATAATGGTTTAAAGGAGGTAGTTTTTGGGCTATGAAAGTATGTAAGACAATCATTAGGGACATCTTCCTTGAGGAAGTGACATTTTAATGGAGAAAGCTGTTGTATATAAAGTTCAATTCTTTTTTCACTCCTGATAAATTTGGGCAGTAAAATACAAATCCATTACATTGATTTAAAACCCAAAAATATATAATGAAAGAGGACAAAAAGCATTTCAGTGCTAGAGATGTGACTCCGCAGCAGAGCAAGAAGCTGTCTTTAATATATGTTGTACACATATATTACACACAGACACACACCCCTCACCAATTTGCAAATTATATTTTCTTATTATTTAAAACTTATGCTGCTAGAAAGTCATAGTCCTATATTTTAAGTAGTCATTTATAAAGAAAAAAAAGCCAGGAACAAAGTGAAAGCTGAAGGAAGGGAAGGAAGGAAGAATAGAGAAAGGGAGGAGAGAAGGAAGGAAGAGATCTCAATTTTGAATTATATTGAAAACAACACAATAGTTTATACCATTAACATGACTGCACCAATTATCAGTATTATTCCTCATGAAAATGAACAACAAATGACCTAATTTATTTCATTAATAAAATATTCAAATGTAAGAGTTTAGGTACTCTGGCCTAGGCTGATATATCTGTGGAATTCTAAGAATAGCAAAGGACAGATTTTCTTTCTGCATGAACAATATCCTAATGCCACATCCTCTACACTGAGACAAAAATGGCCTTGGTGCACAACTTAAATTTATTAATCTGCAAAAGCACCAAATTTATTTCAAATCTGTACATCTTGGACAGTGCAGCTTCAAGGAGTGGCACAGCACAAAAACTTTAATAGCAGTGTTAAGAGATGTAACAATTGAACCTTGTCTAAGTTTTCATACATCTATTTGTGTGTGTTCAACACAAACAATATGAAACTTGTTCATATAAGGAAAACACTATGGTTTTAAATGGGAAGTCTGGTGAAGGGAAAGTCACATAGGTGGTGAGATTGGTGTCTGGATATTTAATGCCTGAAATGAGTGTATTATGAACAACTTGGTAAATCACAGTGTTGTGTAAAAATTGAAAAATAATATAAAAATCATAAATAAAATTATTCTATGAGTGAAAACTACTAAATTATTTCTTTTTCTTTTTCTTGGTTTTTGGGCCACACCCAGTGATGCTCAAGGGTGTGGCTATTTGTGGTCAGAAATCAATTTTTTTTTAATTTTTAATTATTTGGGGGTGTTTGGGGTCATACAGAGTGATGCTCAGGGGTTACTCCTGGCTATGCGCTCAGAAATCACTCCTAGCTTGGGGGGACCATATGGGAGTTCGGGGGATCGAATCACGGCCTATCCTAGGTTAGACTCATGCAAGGCAAATGCCTTACCACTGGTGCCACTGCTCCGGCCCCTTCTTGACAATTTTTAATTTCTATAATCAACTAAGCAAAATCACTCCTGGCTCTGGCTTGGAATCACTCCTGGTGATGCATAGCAGACCACAAAAGGATAACAGTGATTTAAATAAGCTTCATCACATTCAAGGCCATGGATTCTCCTACTATTCTATTGCTGTGAACCCAAATCAGCTTATTAAATTCTATTTATTTATCTATTTAATATCTAATCTATTTAATCTATTTATATTCTATATTATCCTGCCAATCATAGAATTCCATAAATGCAATATTCAGTATGTTTTTGTAAATGTAGAAAAACTATAGTGGAGAACTTGTTGCTTCTACCAAACCTCTGATTGTGGAAAGTTATTAAAAGCAATGAAGTATCTTATCCCTATTAATAGTATCTGAGTTTTCATGACAAGTTCACCAGCTCACTGATTTGCAGAACTAACTTGATAGAAGTCATAAGAGTGCATGACCTCAAAAACAGAAGAGAATTTTCCTCCACATAAATATTAATGATGTTCCTCCTTAGTTGAAACTGATCACTCTGGACAAAAATAGTATGCTAGAAAGGGATAAAGTGATATGCATGATACAGACTCCTTCATTAACAATAATTTAAGCCACAGTGTCAGAAAGAGAAAAAACATGAAACATGGACTT
Source organism: Crocidura indochinensis (assembly GCA_004027635.1). NCBI lineage: Eukaryota > Metazoa > Chordata > Mammalia > Eulipotyphla > Soricidae > Crocidura > Crocidura indochinensis. Next base: position 13,077 of record PVKC010017504.1, on the reverse strand, counting down.
GCGAAAGGTGTTGTCCATTGTATGACTTAAATTAAATCATGGACAATTTTAACCATGGTGCTTAAATAAAGTAATTATTAAAAATAAAACAACAATATTAATAGTGCCCCTTCTTAAAATTTATTATTGAACCAGGAAAGTTAAAAATTCACCCAATATCATTTTGAAAGTACATGTGATAATTCATTGCAAATGAAAAATAGACAGGTCAAATATAAAAGGCAGTAAATTTGTAAGATTTTGTAAATATGAGAAATATTAAACATTCATTTAATACCTAGGTAATTCACAGAATGTATGTTAATAGGCATGTCATTTTTACACCAGGAGTCTTGGTACCAAAATGTAAAAGGGGAACATTAATTCATTTATAAAAGTTTTCTTAGAAAACCAGTTTGAGCAAATATATTAAAGTTTTATAACTTAAAGCTTCCATCCAGATGAATCTTATATCCACATTTTGGTAAAATTGTTCATTAGAATTTGCCTGTATGCCTCTGCTAATCACTTACTGAGATTTGTTTATTTTATTTTATGAAAAATAGTTTGTATTTAAGCACCATGATAAGAAACATGTTCATTATTGGGTTTTAGCCATAAAATGCTCATCCTCCCTTTACCAGTGCAACTTTTTTGCCGCCAATGTCTCCCAATTCTTTCTTCCACCATCCCTGCATGTCTTCAATACAGACATTGTATTTCTTGCTCTATCATTGTCATGGTAGTTGTTAGTATAGTTATTTCTCTAACTGCTCTTACCACTCTGTGATAAGCATCATATCATGGGCTAGTCCTTTCAGCTCTCATCTCTGTTGTCTTTGGGTATTATTACTAGACTGTCTATTTTCTTAAATTTCACAGATGAGTGAGGTTATTCTGTGTTTATCTCTCTTCCTCTGACTTATTTCACTCAACATAATAGTCTCATACCCATCCATGGATAGGCAAATTTTGTGACTCTAATCGACATTGTTTTTCCTAATATAGCTCTAATGTAAACCAGCAATACTACAGGCATCTTTTCTGAATATATACAACATATGTATATATATATGCATATATAATTTGTTTAAATACTTGGTTTACTTTTTTGAAATTCAGTTTTACCAAAAACTAAATTTTCTAAATAATATTTTCCTAGAGATTGATTTGCATGCCTTGAACAAGACAACTAGTAACAAAATATGCTTTGAAATATGCATATAAGAGTATGGTAAAATTTGGGGGCTGGAGAGATAGAAAAGTGAGCAGGGCCTTTTTATTGCACCATGTTGACTCTGGTTCAACCCCAGCAACCCCATATAATTTTCAAGTAGTTCCAGGAGTGATCCCCAGATACAGAGTATGAAATAAGCTCTGATACTGCAGGCCATGGCCCCCCGAAATAAAAATAGCAAGAATAATAATGTGATAAGATTTGATGACAGGTTAAGATTATATATAAGATTCTAGATTCAAGATGCACACTAGTTTGTTGATGCTTTATTCAACTTCTATGGTTCCAGTGAGTTGTCTTCTTCACAGACCTTAATATACAGAATTTGCTAACTAGGCTGATTCATTACAAACATCTGCCACTGAATGGGCTACATTAACAGTGTTGTCTTCACAAATGTTATAACTGATTTCTCATTATGTTAAATATCTAAAAGTTGCTATACATCTTTGTACTTGTGTGTACACATTATAAAAGTTTAGCATTTCTTTTTTTCTTCTATATCATAGCACCATTTCCGCTGACAATTCCCCAAATTTTTATTTGTACTTTAATGTTACCATTCTGAGGAAAGTTATTGGAGAAATGTATTGACTCCCTAAATGTATTGACTCCTACATTATAACATTTGTTGTAATTATGTAAATAAAGAGTAACTACCTAGCAAAAACTGCATTTATGAAGCATTAGTTTAACCACTGTTAGTCCCATTATTTTATCAAATAATCAGCATACATTTTTTTTGGGGGGGGTGATACCCGGCAGTGCTCAGGGATTACTCCTGGCTTCACGCTCAGAAATTGCTCCCGGCAGGCACGGGGAACCATATGGGGCACTGGGATTCGAACCAATGACCTTTTGCATGAAAGGCAAACGCCTTACCTCCATGCTATCTCCCAGGCCCTCAGCATACATTTTTTAATTAAATTTTTTCATCGTTTTCATTCTGTAAGTATATTATTTAATCTTTTTATTCTCTGTTACAAAGAATATTCAAAAACAAATGTTTCTTTGTTTGCTCTGCACTAAGAAATAATTTAGCTGAGAATTTTAAAAATATGTTCTCTCATGCTTTCACTTTCTTACACATGTTTTATGCATAATCTCTTTCTCTTTTATTTAGTGTCCTGATACAGTTTCTCCAACTTTAATAGTTTGGTGTTAGCAAAATAGCTGAAAGGGTGAAGTAAATACCTTGCATAAAGAAGCCTCATGTGTTATTCCTGATTTGAATGACTTCTCAAATACCTGTATGTACAGTCCTGATGATTTTTGTGCACAATTAACATCTTACCCTTTGGTTTAAATAATGAAGCAAATAATAAATTTGTTAGACTATTTCCATGAGTAGTTCCTTGGACTCTTTCTGCAATTATTGGTATATTTTCTGCAAAAATAGAATATGTCTGTACTCAAGGATGATTTCATTTTTTAATAAAGTTTTAAGAAACATTAATACTGGACTCTAGAGTTTCAACATATTTGTAGAGAAACAGTCCATTAAACAATATTGAATATATAATGATATCATATATATACACATATGTAATAGTAATCTTGTCCATGTTCTTCTTAGAATTGAAGGCTACAAATTACATGAATAGTTTTGCTTGATACAGTTCCCAGAGAACAAACTATAAAAATTATTTGGATATTTAAAATCCTAGACCAATATATATCTATATACCAGTCATACATTTACTAAAAAGAGATATACTTAGTTATTTATAGAATGGTTTATGCAGACTGCTATATTCAGAGTAGATAATTACTAATAGTTACTATTATATTTACCGAGTAGTTTGAATGCAATTATTGAAAGCCCTCCTCACCTTTACACAGCTATAAATATTGGATACAATAAATATTGGACATAATGATATAACAAATAGTGTATAAAATACAAGAATAGAAAAGTAAAGAACATAAATAAGGATTATTGGGAGAGTTGACTTTATGTCCTAATTTTTCAGGACAAAATAAGGAAATGTTGAGGGATTCTGGTTATTTCCCAGAAAACAATTTAAAATTATTTTGAATATAAAAAAATTTCACCTGTCTCCTTAATTTACTAGAGTTCCACCATCCATAATGCCTCCAGGGAGGAAACTAAATAGATGTACAAAAACATTGGTAGCCATGTAGTTAAAGTTTTGTAATTAAAGTTTTATGTTAAATCCAAACTTACACTAGGTAATAAGTGGAATACCAAACAAATATGAGTGCACTTCCAACATAAGCAACATTTGTTTTGATATTTAAGCATGTTGAGTCAGATAGGGATTAAGAAGAAATAAATATGAATACAGTGGATATATCTTCCGAAAAATAAGTATCATTATTCATTTTGCAGATCAGTTTATGAACAACAAATCTGTATCTGAGAAATTAACCAATATTATAAAAACTGACAGTTGGTAAATAGAATATAAATGTCAATAGGTGTTTACTAATTATGATATATCTTAATCATCCTTTGATTCTAAGTAAATAAAATCTTGAATGTCAAGCCAATAGTTATCTGCAAATTGTATCAAGTACTTTTTCAGGTCATGATCCACTGAAAAGATGAGTGAATTACAAACAGATAAAGAGGGAATAAAACCTATAAATTAAACAGGTCAGTACTGAACAACTAGTGGATTAGAGATGAAATCAAAGGGGGAACCAAAAGATTCCTGGAAACAAATGAGAATGAAGACACAAATTATCAGAATTTTTGGAAAGCAGCAGAAGCAGTATAAAGAGGAAAATTTATAGCTTTGCAAGCATTCATCGGGAAAAAGGGCCTAAATAAATAACTTAATGGCACAGTTTAAAAAAATAAAAAATAATTTAAATAAATGAAACAAATAGTCAGACAGAAGGAAACAATAAATCTTAAGGCAGAAATTAAATATCATGAAATCCCCTAAAACAATCCATATAATCAATAAAGCAAGAAGTGATTCTTAAAAAAAAATAAACAAGATTGATAAACCATTAGCAAGATTGAAAACTATTAGTAAAAGAAATTTAATAAAATGAATAAAAACTGAAAATGGAGATTATTACAGATAACTTTAGAAATGTAAAGGATAATCTGAGATTACTTTGAGGAACTTTATGCCATAAAACAAGTGAATCTTGAAGAAATGGATAAACCATTGGATTATTGTAGTCAGAGTAATATCACAGCAGTTAGAACATTTGCCTTGCACATGACTAACCTAGGCTTGATCACTGGAATCCCATATGGTTCTTCTAGCCTGCCAAGAGCAATTTTTGAGCAGAGTCAAAAGTAACCCTGAGTGCAACCAGCCATGACCCAAAACACAACAAAAATATTTTATTATTTATTAAATATTATTGCTATAAACTCCAAGGTTGAACAAAGATGACCTCAAAGATGAACAGACCTATCACTATTGGGGTAATTGCAATGGTAGTCAAAACAAAACAAAACAAAACAATCTAGGTCCAGATATTTACTAGTGAATTATTTCATAATTTTAACGAGTATGTACTGGCAATCCTTTTTAGGCTTTCTGGGAAACTGAAGAAACTGTAACAGTCCCAAATAGTTTCTAAAAGCCAAAATCACCCTGATACAAAAAATAGACAGAAATGCCATGAAAAAGAGAATTACAGGACAATAAGGCCAATAACCTTGATGAACACAGATGCAAATATTATCAGCAAAATATTAGCAAATGATCAAATGACTCATCAAGAGAGTGATAACTATGACCAAGTAGGGTTCATCCCAGAGATGAAAGGATGGTTTAATATAAGTCATATAATATAATAAACCATATCACTAAAAGGCAAAATAAAATAACATGATCATATAAATAGATGCAGAGAAATCATTTGACAAGGTTTTGACTAGTTCATGATAAAAGCTCTCAAGATGGGAATAGAAAAAACTTTTCTCAATAGAGATGAGGGTCAGAAAGACCAGTTTATGTTAAGAAGCTTGGCCCAAAGAATGATGAATGCAATTAAAGTATCTACATTGACAATAATATGTGGAACCGACCAATCTGACAAGACTGAATGCTGAAGGGGATAAAGTGACAGTATGGTACCCTTCATTAATGATAGTGCCAATCACAGGGTCAAAAAAAGGAAAGAGAAAGAGAGATAAAGATAGAGAAGCAAAATGCATGCCCCAGAGGTAGACGGTAGCTAGGGAATGGGAGAGAAATGGGGATATTGATGGTGGAAAATTGCACTGGTGAAGGGTGGAGTATTTTCTATTACTGAAACCAAACTATGACCAATTCTGTAATCACAGTGCTTAAATAAAGGAACACATTAAAAATAAAAAATAATCAATGTAATTAAATTTTTGGTGATTGATTGCTAAATGATTTTAACCTATATAAATAACTTAAAATTTTAATAAAATAAAATAAAACCAGGTTTCATTATAAGTATTTAATATATTATGATAGTAGTGATTATTTTAATTTTACTTTTTAAAGACAAATGGTCATTACTTTAAAAAAAGTTATAATTGGCAATAGGAAAGAAATAACTAGCTAAAATATGTAAGTATGCCTTCTTGTGTGCATTTCCTTTCTTCATATAACAAAGTCAGAAATTTTATTGAAAATTATCAAATGCTATTCATCATTAGGCTCACCCCGGGGACCCTGATTTATTTATTCTAGAGAGGATCTTGGCATAGATATTTTGTAAAAGTCTCCCAGCTTGTCTAATACACAAAAACATTCAGAATGACTACCAAAACTATTCTGACCTGGATAATTGACTCTAGCCTCTTGGCCTTGACGGAATGCACTTGCCAGAATTAAAGGATGAAATCAAAAGTAATTTCTAAAGGGAATAACATCTGAAATTTGCCAAGGTAGTAATGTGGAGTATTAGGCAGGGTCTAGACTCATATAGCCAGAGACTTTGTACACCTTTTTAATAGTAGCTTGATAGATTGCACCATTTATTTTGTATTTATAAACGCTGAATATTAATTCTAGCCTATGGAACAAATATTGATCCAGCATCCAGTTTGATTTCCCTTTGATAAGAGAGGGTAAGAATAGAAAAATGCAAGAACCAAGCTGTCTGAGACCACATCTATGGCTCCCTGTTGACTGTATAATTCACGAGTTATTATTTAAATAGTCTGTGTTTATTTTTTCTCATACCCAAATTTGCAGTGATAACCGTGTTTATTTATTGAACTTTGGAAAGTTAAATAGGCTTATATAGGTCACAGTTTTAGAGTAGTGCCCAACATATATTAGGTGATCATGACAGTTAATCAATATTATCACCCAAAATTATCATGACTAATCTAAAAAACTTCATTATTTTTTATTTAAATAAATCAGAGAACATAAACTAGCTCAGAATTATGAAGTTTCTTCTTGAAAATTTAAGTCTAAGAAAGTGTAATCAGACTATGCCAAACTTGATATTCTCTTGCCTGAAAAGGAAGAAATTCATACATTTTAAACTGTCTCCTTCCTTAATCATGGAAAAAATATTTTAAAAAATTTCAGCACAATAACCTCTCTGTCTAAAGACATCCTTAGTAATTTATTTTTTTGATCTGAAGTTAACCCTTTGCTGAGTAGACTACTCAGATGAGAAGGTTAGAAAAATCTCAACACTGAAAATGATTTTGTAGAGAAAAGAAATATCTCATTTTGTTAAATTTACATTCCACTTATTATTAATTTCACTGAAAGGGTTAGGAGAGAATTTTGTCCTTAAATATAGAGCATTCATAGACTCAATATATTTAGTAATATATGATATTCCAATCTTGCAAACAATAAAAATCATAGCAAAAAATAAATCTCAAATCTCATTATATTACTATTTAATCCTGTGCAAGGAATTCCTAATAACATGTATGTTATATTTTAGATACTTAACCAGAACTTACTTTGGCTGAAGTATCCAATTGCATTATAAAGTGCCTTGAAGCAAAAGCTGGAAATGCAGTCTCACACGATTTAAAGGAAAGAAATGGAAAGAAAAAGAAATGTTGGCCAGGTCATTTGTTTTCTCATAGATTATCTTTCCAAATGTGAACTACCAAGAAAAAATTTAATGCTGACCCTGGAAAATTACTGCAGGAAATTGTATGTGAAAGGTGGGTTTGGAAATTTTGAAGCATGCACTCTTAAGAATGTGGATGTAACATTTTGGAATAAAGAAATCATTCTGTACATGAGCAAATTGTGTCTCAACAGCACATTCAGACCTGATTTTTATAATAGTTGTAATATTTAAGCTTTTTGGACCATTGGCCCTATTTTTAAGATCCTAAGCCATTAATCATGTTCTAACCTTTACATTTTGGAACAGACTTTGTGGTTGTAATAAAAACAGTTTTTTCCTTAAACTGCACTGATCATAAATATGTAATGTCCCATGAGAAAAAGCCACATGGAGACTCTGATCTCTTAGAGGAAAACTGCACGCTGAAGGTAAAAATGTTAGTGCAACTTATTTATTCTACCCCCTTTTAGTTTCATAATCTTTTTTCTGGTACATTGCACAATAAAATATGTTTATAAAGCTAGTTGAGTTTGAATTCCCATGATCAATGTGTATATAGCACGGAGTAAAAATTGCAAACTATAAAATATGTGTGAACCAAATTTAGCTCACCTCCTGTTTATAAATAATGTTCTTTATTTGTTGTTGATGGTTTCTTTTTTGCTGCAATAGCCAGTAAAGCCTAAACTACAAAGCCAAAATATTTACTGTCTGAAGTTTTATGGTGAAAGTTAGTTGAACGTTTGGTATATAGAATAAAATGCAGTAGCAAAATGCAAAAAGAAAATTCTATTTCTCATTAATTGAAAACTACAGCATATTTTTTAATATATAAAGTCTTATGTTTTTAAAATATGATTCCTCATCATTGGATATTGTTCTGACACTGAACAACAGGGTGCATTCAACACTTCTTTTTCAAGGTTTAGAATTTAGTCATTGCTATTCTGAAAACCTTCTTAATATTCACAAATAGATTTGATTTGACCATTTGTTTTGCTTTCTCACAATAATTCTTGTTGTATAGAGACTGACACGTATTTTATTTTTTATGTCTATACCTTCCTTTAATATGAGCACAGTTTTTGTGGGATTCACATATAAACTCAAAAAAATATTAAGTTTGTGTTCTTTAAAAGTATTCAAAAATTTTAAAGAATTGTGATTTACAAAGTTATTTTTAGTTGAGTTTTAGACATATGTTTCAGCACATTCCCAACACCAGGTTAAACCAACTGCTTTACACCAATGTCCCCAAATCCTTTCGATAGCTCCCTACACCCCTATAACAGGCACATTTTTTAGTTCAGTTATTAAAAATTGGGGACCATGAGTTCAACGTTTTTGACTCTGGTTTGGATATTTAGTTTTGTCCTTTTTAACACAACCATTTTGCAAATGGTATCTGTGCACAAAATGGGTTTAAAAATGTATCATTATTCCAAAAATTGACGGTCATAGTCAGTTTTATATATCTATATATAGAAGAGTATAATGAAAAAGGGGAGCATTTTTAGTTAACCTGTACTTTTATTGTAAATGTTATTTCATGCAGAAATGTCTTCCATTCATACTACATAGCTATAAAAATGATTCAGCCTGTAACTTTCTGCAACATGGATGAAAATAGAAAATATTATGTTAAATAAATTAAGCCACAAAAAGTATAAATGCAGGATAATATCACTTATGTGCGGTATTTAGAATAACTGCATGAAGGAATGAAATGGTTTAAATGGTAGTTGTATTAGAACATTATTGGCCCCCATATAATAGAAGGAAAGAAATTGAGTGAAGGAGAAGGACTAGCAAAACAGTGGAGGATAGGAGCCAAGGGAAGTCAGATACACTGATGATGTTGAGAAAGCACAGAACTAAATATCTAAATTGTGGAATCATCAACAATGAAATCATAAGAGTCAGCATTAACAAATAAATTCAAGAATGTGCCTGCTATGATGGTAGACTGTAGAGGGATGGTGGTGGCATGAAATGGCCTCTGAAATCATTGATGGAGGGAGGTTGATATTGGTAGTAGTATTCGTGCTGAAACAAGAAAATGATGTCCATTGAGATTTTAGTAATATGGTGTTCCAATGCCTTTTTTTTAAGAGAACATAGATGACTGAATAAGATGTTGAATGTAAGTACTTAAGATCTATCTTAGTAGAAAATAATACTATGTTTTCTAAAGTTAATATCCTGATTCTTATTGCTAATAAAAATATCTGTTTTTAAGCAACTGTACAAAATACCTACTATTTGTTTTTGTCTCTTTACTAAAGAACTTGCAAGTTTGATAAATTAGTAGTCAGCAGAAATGTTAATTTGCTAGTAATCCTAGGAAAGTGGTGAATCTGATTTTTCATGAGGCAGTCTTAAAAAAGCCTTGTCTCAGCAAATTTACTTGATACACTAATTAGAACAGACTGTGACAATAAAGGAGGTCTAGAACAGATGCACTTACTATATGTATTAAAATGGCAATTAAAATAATCTCACATTCTCAATAATGACAGCTCTAAGGTAGTAAGCTTTCAGGGTTGATATATTAGAATTGCTGAACTTAAAGTTTTATGATACAAATTTCTTGAGAGATGCAATACATAATATTCATGCCTGAGTCATATAAAATCATTCTGTGAACTTTACATTTGAAAAAATTAATTTATAGATTGAAATTTTTTAAACAATGCAATCAGAGAAAAAAGGAAGTATAGATTTCATAAAACTTAAGGAAGATTTTATTATCAAACTGTAAAACGTGTGCATTTTTCACCAGTTTAAAAGCATCAAATTAGAGATCTTAAATCTTTGATACCAGCCACAGTTCTACCAGAACCTAGTACAAGGACTTGGAAAAGCTTGGGCATTTCTCTTTTAAAAATAGAGGTGATAATATACACACGAGACAGTTAACGGTCAAATTAAATGAGGAATATAAGCCAGAAAAATAAGAGTCAAATAAAAATAGTCTAAAAAAGAGTCAAATATTTATTTTGCAGATAGTTTATTCAGCTATGCAAATAAGCTTTATGCAAATAAAGTATGCAAACCCCAACACTACATATGGTTCCCCATCCTCACTTGAAGTGATCCCTGAAAACAGAATCAGGAATAAACCTGGGGTATCCTAAACACAAAATAAGTAAGGATATATGGATATATATCATATGCATATGTTACATATGTAGATGCATATAATGTATATAGTTAAATTACAAATCTATATATTATATAGATATGTAATGACCCAAATGCCATATTTCCACCCAGGGAAATATGTTCCAGTGGGTCTGAAACAAGGGTCACCATAGGAAATAATCCAAACAAACCTGAGTGTGAAATACATGTGCTAAGTAGAAATCTAGCTCATCAATCCAAGAGAGAGAGAAAGCTGCCTGCCAAATTGCAGTTTTTATTGAGTATAGAGACCACCCCCAGGCAGGGGAGTAAGGACAGAAGGCCTCTCCTGAGCCAGTCCTGCCCAGGTTTGCTTGATACGTGATAAGTAGGAAAATCTCCATTTTGGATAAAACCAAGTTGTAAGCTAACAAAGAAACCAGGGTTGATTTTTGTTTTTGAATGAAACCAAGTTGTAAATTGTAAGCCAACATATATACATTTAGCAAAATGTATGGCAATATAGTTTTCAAGTGGCTTTTATGTACATTCATGAAAAATATTAGAAAAAACAATGAAACTTGTTGAAATGATGTTTTAACAATTTGGAAGAATGCCATATTTGGTTGTAATGAATCATATTTCTCAGGATTCCATTTCTGATATATTTCCTTAGAATGAGTTAAAGGAAAGATTCTGGGAGAAGGGAAATTTAGGTTTCACATGAAAATCCTTCTTAATACAAATAAGGTGGCTACATTATTGTAGAGGCAGTCTAGACAAAGGTATCCAGTTATATTTGATGTCATGATATATTTAATGTCTCTAAATATATATATATATATACATCTAAATGTGTAGCAAATATATATGCAATATTTGTATTTAAATAAAATAGATTTAATATGTAAAATAGTTTATGACAGTATTTCAGATATTCCTGAAATGCTAATAAGGGATGATATTACCACCAAGCAATTGTTTATTAAAATAGTTGTTATGTTGAAATATATTAAATAGAAAGGTGAATGATTTATTAAAAATGATTAACAGTAGATTACCCAAAAATATTTCACATTTTTGTTTTTAAACTTTATATATCATGGATAGCTAAAAAAAAAAATACAGAAACGTCTTTATTTTTTCCTGTGCCCTAAATCTATACCTTTCTTTAAAGATTGTTTTTTAACCTTGCTTCAAAATAGTCAAGTATTTCTATTGAACCCGGCATTTTTCATTGCCATTTAAATGTGCTCATATTTGTCATGTTTTTTGAAAGAAAAATAAATCTCTCTAGCTTTTGCCCTGTTTTTTTAATAGATATTTTCTATGAAAACTATTCAAAACTAATTAGATTTACTTATTTTTTAAATGTAACTTGCCTTTGATTTTAGTTGGAGCTAAGAAGGACAAAATCTGGTGTTGCTCATACACGAAATTTGCAGATGTTGCTGTTGAGTCCCATGGGTACAAGCTTGGGACAACAAGTAATTCTGGAGATGGAACTCAAGGCCTCTCACATGCAAGGCAAGTGCCCCATTCCTGATGATCTCTTTGCCTTGCCACCTCTTATCTTACTCAAAAAAATTAATTTTCTTTTCTTTCATATTTTTCTTTTATATTCATAAATATATCATGGTTACACCATTTATAAATTAAGTGGGAAGAAATATAATATAAATTCCGAACACTTAACTTTAAGAATTAAGATATAATTTGAAAGACTCAATATCTTTCTCATGTCATATACTCAAAAGGAACTCACATTTTCTTCCCTAAAACTAGCCCTCCACAAATGTTTAGAAGAAACAATAGACCGCAGTAAATAGCAATGCTATTCATTCACACCCCTGAGCAACCCAGAATATTAAAACAATGACACGTCATCTCCCTCATTCTCAAAAATATCAATCAGATATAATAATTCTGGCTATAAACATTTTTTGTCCTTCCATTAAAACAGTACCTTTCAATCATTCTCAATGTTGCAGTTAGGATTTAAAAATAAAGACAAAAAAATTAAGTGAGATTAAATAAGGATTAAACTGCATCCTTATTCTAATAAAGAATAATAAATAATAAAGATATTTTAGAGCCAGTTGGGCAGCTTCACTACAGCCAAGAGTCACACATCACTCAGCCTACACATTCTTCCAGCAAAGCTAAACAACTGTTGATTACAAATATCGCCAAAGAACGACAGAAAATTCCTAACCCTAATATCTGTACAGTATTTAGCAAATGCATTGTTGCAAGGTCTCTTAAACTTCTTCCACTGACCTCCTTTTCATTCCAGAAATGTAACAAGGGCAAATGCTGCCAGAAATACCTCCAGTTCATTGCAGGTTTGATTCTGAATTAATTTGGGGGTGTTACACATTTAGAAACATTTTATTTGTGCTAACATTTGTATGACCCCACATTGAATCACAAGATTCCCCTAAGAGCCCCAAGGGTATATGATACTAGGTCCTAGGACTTTTCTAGGAGTGAAATATTGAGCAGCTTTCATTTATGGCTGTTGATCTTACTAGGCAGGTGCTGCCAGTAGCTTTTTTTATTTTTATTTTATTTTTTTGTTCAGTCTTGAAAACTTGGTAGTAAACTCCAATTGGGCATAACAATTCCTGGATTCCCATGCAATATGTCTTGGCAATGGACAAAAAAATTACACAAATACTTTCAAATATTATGTGTGAGAATGAGAATCTCTGGTCATG
>PVKC010017503.1:0-20203 GCA_004027635.1 Crocidura indochinensis | reverse complement strand
AATGGAAAAAATAGTCAAAGAATGGGAACAGATGAAAATAGAAGTCTATGATAAGATCAATAGAAACAACTTAAGAATCATTGGAGTCCCAGTGTCACAGGAAGAAAATTTCCAGGAAGAATCAATGGTCAAGAACATCATTAAAGAGAAACTTCCAGAACTAAAGAATATATGTGATCAACTCTTGCATGCCCGAAGAGTACCAACCAAAAAAAAACGCAACCTCATAAAGCTCACCACAAAGAGTGATGAGTTTAGTTAGAGAAATAACTACAGTTTGAACTGTCCTAATAATGAAAATGTATGAGGGAAATGGAGAGCCTGTCTAGAGTACAGGCGGGGGGGTGGGTGGGGAGGAGGGAGATTTGGGACAATGATGATGGGAACATTGCACTGGTGATGGGTGGTGTTCTTTACATGACTGAAACCCAAACACAATTTTGTATGTAATCAAGGTGTTTAAATAAAATATAAAAAAAGAAAATAGAAGTAAAATAATTATGATCTATTACTATATAGCTTTAATTTTTATTAATCATATGCAACTTTAAAGAGTCCCATATTCAATGTCACATGTTGGGAAATTTGTCCTGGAATTTAGAGAAGTTCTCTTAAATGTTCTTGCAAAATTAGTTTCAAAGCTATGAATTCCCCAATATATTGCCTGTCTATGAAGCTCTGTAGAGTTTCTTCAAATTTGAATCATAGGCTAGATAGATGAAGGTCTTTTGGTTGTTGTTGCTTTGGTTTTGGTTTTTGGGACACATATCAGGTGTATATTCCTGGTTATGCATTCAGATATTACTCCTGGAAGGCTCAGGGGACCATACAGAATGCCAGGAATTAAACCTAGGTCATAGGATGCAAAGCAAACACTCTAGTAGCTGTGCTATTGCTCTAGTCCCCTAAAAAGAAAAAGTATTTTTGGTGAGGTATCCATTTTGTTGAGTTTTTGCACTATACTTTTTCCATATTCCCTTTATTATGCTGACAGTTCTATAATCTCAGTTGAAGCATGCCTTTGGATAACATCACTGACTTTTTCCAGATGTAGAGCAGAGACCATTATCAAATGTATCTCTGCAGCCTCCCCACCTGACATGCATGGTGGATCAATGGATTTTTTTTACTCAAAAATTACAACTTCCAGAAGTATTAACCATAATGACTCATCCCAGCACAGCAAGGACACTATAAATCCAAAGAGGAAAGCATAGAGAAGCTCACTGAACTCAAGAAATGACAATAATATTACCAAAGATACAAACAACTCAAGTATATCTTGAGTAACATAGTAACATGAGTTAACATAGTAGCATAGTAACATGAGTAAGATAGTAACATTATGGTGAGGATATTCAATGAGTTAAAAGAATCAATAGTAGGGGTCCGGGAGATAGCATGGAGGTAAGGCGTTTACCTTTCATGCAAAAGGACATCGGTTCGAATCCCGGTGCTCCATATGGTCCCCCGTGCCTGCCAGGAGCAATTTCTGAGCATGGAGCCAGGAGTAACCCCTGAGCACTGCCAGGTGTGACCCAAAAACAAAACAAAACAAAACAAAAGAATCAATAGCGCAGGCAATCAGTAAAGCAATAAAAATGTCTGGAAGTTAACATTAAAAAATAGCATAGTCAGAAATGACAAAAATGAAGAGCAAGATTGGTGATTTAAAAAAGTCAACAGAAGCTCTGAATAGCAGAATAACAGAAGCTTAACGAAAAAATAAACCAACAAGGAATGAGAAAGAAAAGTTACTAGGAAACATTAGCATGTAGAAATAATGGGAAATAATGGGAAAATAAGTGAACAGCATATAAGAGAACTATGGGGTGATTTCGAGTGGAATACTGTAATAATTATTTGAGTTCCAGAAGACAAGTGTGATCAAGAAGCAACAATTAAAGAAGCGTCTATAAGAACTTCTCAGAGTTGAGGATTATAAGTATTGAAATCCAAGAGGTCTGGAAGATGCTAGAAAAAATAGAGCAGATTAATAAAACTTAAAGACCCGTTTCACTCAAAATGACAAAATCAAAAGATAAACACAGAATATTAAAAGCAGCACAATAAAAAAGGAACTTACATATAAAGAAAAGCCCATAAGATGCACAGGAAATATATCAAATGGACTGTAATTGCCAGAAGAATAATTAAACTGTTTTGACAGCAAATTGTAATTCTAAGCAATTAAACAGAACAAGTAATTTCTAAAAATTTGAAATATCGAAAATACTTTGTGCTCTATATTAGAAATCCAGTAAAAATTGAAATTTAAAATGTTTAATCTCCATTAAGTCTATAGTGAGAAAAATATAAATGTAGTAAGCTCAAACATGCCTGAAAGTCATTTCTTTCTCTTAAGACACTTGAAATCTATAATCTATTAGTGTTATGCTTTAAAGTGTATAAAGTAGTGATGTTAACAATATCTTAAATTTATAATGTAAAAATGTGTGACTAATGCTATATGTAAATTCATTTTACATCAATTAATATTTTTAAATAACTCACATTTCGAGTGAAATTAATTTAGATATATCACTTAGCTAATATGAAGAAAATCAATAATGATAAATAAGCCATAGTAGAAAAATTAAACCAAAATGCAAATACGTTTATAAAACTAATTGCAAAACGTTATCAATCCCAATGGTAATTTTGTTTTTTGGTGAGTAAATCTATAAGACACACTTTTCTCTAAATAATTAAACTAATTTAGGGATAATTATCATTCACTGTTGTTTTGAAAGAGACTATTCTTATTTCTTAGAAACTCCACTTGTCTTCCTGCTTATTAATTCAAAATTTTATCAGATCCTCAAAATAAATATCACCATAATATAAACAAATGGTCTTTAGCAATTACTATGTGAAAACTTCCTATGTACTATATACTAGAAATACATGTATTACAATGAAATATGAGGTAATACTTCTATTAGGTTTCTATTGAGAACAGTCAGTACTTAAGATTCTTCCTCCACATAAATAACTAGAAATGTGGATAAACATAAAATTTCTTGAGTGGTTGTAAAATGGCTGAAAAGGTGTGGATAATTTTGTTTACTAAATAACAAAATTGTTTCTCAGAACTAAGAGTCCATTGACCTAGACTTTCGGGGATTGTATCAGGTAGAAATAAACAAATGGTGAGAGAACGTCCCAGAAGCCAAGCCATATTTTCCTTATTCCTACAGCCTTTTCTTTGGGTGCTCTATCTTTGAAGCTCTATCAGACTTTTCTCTCCTTTCAAATCATTTAATTCAGAGTTGTTTATTTTTAGCAAAATATTATAGTACCTAAAAATTGGAAAAGTCAAAGAAAAGTTTCAATCTTGAATTGCAAATGGTTTAGATTTATCAAAGTACTTAGTATTTTCAGAATAATATCTTGTTCTTTGTCATTATTTAATCCATAGAAGTTATGAAAGTCTATACGTACACTATGATTTAGGGAAGCAAATCAAGTTAGTACACTTGGCTTTAATCTCTGCTGATCTATACTCTGAGTCTAGTATGAGTAAACCAAGAACAAAATAGACACTCATTGGATGCTGCTTAGAATTCTGGATACATCCTCTGTTTTCTTAGAACATCTTTTTGAAACAGATGGCAAACAATTTTTTATCTGCTAAAATGTTTTAAATTTTAGTAAGTAAATACAGAGAAACTTCTGAAGAAAGTACAAGTGGCTATCTTCAATTCGAAAGAGTTTATATAGCATTACTCATAAAATAGTTTCCTTGACTTCACAGCAATATGCTAGGATTATCTTTAAGATGTTACTTTTGGATAAAAATATATGGGTTGCTTCCACACATTTTTGCTAAACAAAAATTTAAGCATTGGGTTCTTATGATGCTTGCATTCATTTTCTATTGCTAGCTAGATCTAATCTGGTGCATTTTTAGTAAAAAGAAACAATGATATTACACCATCTTGCCCAATGAAGTAAATAAAAAGCATATTTATTATTATTTCTATTAGAATAAAACACATTTCAATAATAAATGTACAAGTAAAATGTCATCCTAGTTTACATTTAAAATTTTGTAGCCATGATCACAAGTATATTCTTCTCTTCTTTGAAACTACTTCACTTTAAGAAATTGACATTGTATTACTTCCAACTGCCTTCCAACTATACTATATATATTATCCACACAATGCTGATACCAGATACTTAACTGTTATAGCACTTGAACTAGTAGAATGTTGCTCTAAAGAGATTGTATATGTTTTAATTTTATATGCTTGGCTTCTTTTTGGCGGTTTACTGGATTACTTAAAATAAAATAATAAATTTCTCTGTTAAAACCTCTTCCTACCTAAAAAAAACAGAACAGATTCAAAATACTAGAATTTAAAAAAATATATTAACCATAATTTGAGAAAAATATGTTGATTTTCTAAAATTTAATGTATTTTAAAGTGCTGCTATCCTTTGGAGCTATGCCTGAAAATACACATTACAAGTGTTTCTTGAAAATTTATGTGGGAAGCAAAATCGTGCACACAAAATTATTATTCTTCAATATTTTATAACTGTGATTAAGTTTATCTCACGATTAGGCTATATTGCAACAACAATACAGTTCATAATTTGGTACATCATAAAACAATTTAATAAGGGAATGGTGAGTTAAATATAGAACCATGTGCTTTTTAATGGTTTGTAACATGGTTAAACTGAGTCTAGAAAGATAGAAAAGAACATATGAAGAAGAAGAAATAATGTCTAAGATAAAGGCAATGTTAGGAGCAAAATTACTCAACTATAATTGACCTTAAACTTGATCCACTTTTACCATAAGTTCCATGGGTCCTACACATGAAGTTCTCATATCACAGATCCAGTCAAATTAATGAATTAAATGCAGATACTGAACCCAGATACATAGAAAGATGAATATCAGTTTTGAGCATCTGGGTTTTTTGTATTCATATGTTCTAAAACCATCCCTCTTAAGTTACAAGGGATGATTGTAATGAAGTGTAGCAGAGCCAAGAATTATATAGTTTCAGGTGTACAGGTTGGACATACCTAAACCCTGTGTAGTTGCTTCTAGGGTTCATTGTGTTAGTTTCTCTCATTGATTTAAAGTCACCATATCTTAAACAGCAGTTGAAACAGCTAATTTATTCCCCTACAGTTGTGAATGTCAAAATTCTAATGGGGTCTACAAAGCTCAAATCGATATCGCCATAGGCTCATTTTCATTACTGATGGTACTATGGAAAATTACTATAAGCATGTACTGGTCAGAAACATTTGATTTTATGGCGCTGTGGAACTAAGGTTCCTTTTTCATTCTGAATTCAGTCAGTAGTTTTCAGCTTTTTGTTTGACCACAGTACTTGGAAGCTATATTGGTTCAAATTTTAAAAGAGTGGTAAATTGTTTTCATGTCTGCATTTCCCTACCTTCTATCCTGATTTTCTGCTCACTGACAACTTTGTGTCAGGAGTCAGCTTTTGAAAGCTAAAGACATTACAAGGAGCCAATCTGTTAAATCCATGTCCCTATTTAAGGCAAAGCTTGTTAGTAACTAATTCCATCTGCAAAATTTCTTACGGTATGTGTGACTGATATAATAGGTGTAATTAATACAATGGACCAGAGAGCATGAAGGTCAAATGTCGGGCTACATACACTAATGCAAAACATATGTATTGTTGGGTCGGAGCTATAGCACAGCATGTAAGCATTTGCCTTGCATGCTGCCAATTCTGGTTCCATTCCCAGCATCCCATATGGTTCCCTGAGCCTGGCATAAGCCTTTCTGACTGCAGAGTGAAGCACAAAAGGTGTGGCCCAAAAACCAAATATATGCATATGTAAATAAAAAAGTGACTTTAATTTTATAATTAAGGAAATAGATAAATGAAGACTTTCATTTTCAAAATTATGAGAAATTATACAGATCATAAATAACTATGTAGTATAAAAGAAATACCATGTAAATATTTTAACATACATTGCACAAAAATGAAGCAACAAAAAAATAGGAAGGAAATAATGAGAATCCTTATTTGTCAAGAAAAAAAATACTTGTACGAATTTAGTTCCAGATAGATTTTTAGAGTCAGAAAATTGTACAGGAGCTAAGATACCAGCCTTGTATAGGCAAACACTGGGTTAATTCCCTTGATGTTATCTCAGAGCACAGACCAGAAGAAAGCTGTGAGAACCATTAGGCAT
Organism: Crocidura indochinensis; assembly: GCA_004027635.1. Classification (NCBI taxonomy): domain Eukaryota; kingdom Metazoa; phylum Chordata; class Mammalia; order Eulipotyphla; family Soricidae; genus Crocidura; species Crocidura indochinensis. Next base: position 13,999 of record PVKC010017503.1, on the reverse strand, counting down.
GACCCAAAATAAAACATAGCAAAATAAACACCTAGACAATTATAACTGTAGAATGTCTTTGATTAGTTAATATACAGCCAGGATTAATAACTTATATGTATTAAATTAAATGGAAGAACTCAGAATGAACACTATATTTTAAAGAAGGAAATAACTCAAAATGTAGATTTTAAAATATCTTAATTTACCCACCTCTGCAGTCAAATGAAACAAACCGTATGTGATGCTGGGACTTGAAAATAGGGTTGGCTATATATAGGGCAGGTGCCTAACCCACTGTATTTTTCTCCAGCTCATAAAAAGATCTAAAGAAACCTCAAGAGGGCAAAAGGAATAAACAATCAAACAATCAAATGATAACTTCACTTAACTAATAGCTCTGTAAAGTGTTAGGGACCACACAATCCAAATATACTTAAATGAGTAAAACCTAAACTTTAAAATGTATATTATTTTGTATATAAATTTTGTGCTATGGATTTATTTAGTCTTTAAATATCTTAAAATATGTTCATTTAACACATGCCTAGAAAGGTTTTAGTATGTATGCATATATATACAATGCAATATATATATATATATATATATATATATATATTGCTCACAGTATATGGGAAAAAAGATAAATCAAAGAAGGTAAAAATAAAATTTTACAGTCTTGCTATTTATCTATTCTTCTCTTTTTTATCTGACATAATGAAATATTTTGCAATAACAGTGAAGCTAAAGGAATCAAGTTTTCTAAAGAAATTCTATCATCAAGGGCATGGTTGGGTACCTGATACCTGAGAAATTTTTTTAAAATACAATCTTTCAGTTTGCACAACACTCTGCAGACAAATAATAAAAGAACATATACTCAGTATATTTTTCATGATATTTATTCAAATGTTTTTTGAGTCAAGGAATATAAAAGTTAGCATTTCAATTTTCATGACAGATCCAACAATGCTATAAGTAAATTTCTTTTCTATTCTTTGTCAGTTAATATTAGCCTTCAAGTTTTTATATGCATAATGGAAACTAGCAATAATTGAATAATTTAATTGTGGGGAGGTTTAATTTAAATATGAGAACAGAAATGGAAAGCCTGTCCTTTCTACTAATATGAGTTCCAATGTAGTAGTGAATCCTTGAACTCTTTGACACTTGTTTGTCAAGGGTGTATTTCAAATCCTAGGTAAAACATGCCTATAAATACATGTCACTCTCCACAGATTGGAAGGTAATAACAGCTTTTGCCAATTGCATTTGCAAGTCACTTCTTTCCGAAGTCTTGCTTCCACATCTTAATTTTTGAAGTCCTTGCAAGCTTTAATGATTTGGATATTGAGTTATTTAAAGTAATTTGTACAAATATTTTATCCCTTCTAGTATTTATTTTTCTTGTATGTTTTGTAGAAAAGGCCAACCATGAAATTGGAGCTGCAAAGCAAGAACAAATTTATTGATATGAAACTACTCTGAAAACTCAATAGGTGTGCAGCAAAGCAGGAAGGGTAAAGGGGCTGAATAATTCATTGAACCTTTAAGCATCAATAAATAACATTTACAGTGAGGAATGTTTGCTTTGCAACATTAAGAATGAAAGGTGAGTATAAGATGAAAGACATCTTCAAAGTGTCATGTTGTGAGAATATTTAAATAAACAAAGGTTGCCTTTCTTTAATAATTCTGTAGCAAGCAACAATATGAATAAAACATTTCAAAACTGTGAAATTCATCTTATTTTGTGCTGTATTACAATTTGTATTTACATAGGTCAAATATATTAAAACAAAAATCACCCCATAATAAAGGTAGAATTTTGTACAAAATAATACAAAATGTTAAAGATATAAAGATTGCCACTGTAATTTCATAATTTGCAGAAAAATAAACACACAAATTATGTGCATGATCTCCATGCATACATTATTTGTAAAAAATATGACAATGGTAGTGAGTGAGAGAAATAGAATGCCTGCATTAAATATAGGCTGGGGTTGGGGGATGATGGAGATGGGGGGGGCACTGGTGATATGAATGTTGCACTGGTGAAGGGAGGTGCTCATTTTTATAACTGAAACACAGCTACAAAAATGTTTGTAATCATGGTGTTTACATAAATATATTGATTTAAAAATAAACAAACAAGCCATATGCAAAATATTCAAATGGTTGAGTGATAGCACAAAGGGTAGGGCTTTTGCTTTGTATGTGGCCTACCCAGGTTAGAACCACAGCATCTTATGTGGTCCCCAGAGCCAGAAGTAATCCTTGAGTGCCACAGGTGTGTACCAAAAAGCAAACAAGTAAATGGAACATTTTTCCATGACACATTCTACTACTCTACCATATGTTTATAGGGTACTTTGTAAGGCTCATTTGCCAAAAAAGTCTTAGTAAGGACAAAAATACATTATGAAACATAAAATATAAACAAAATATTGGCACAAGGGACCAAAGGAGAGTTGAATTCAGGGTTTAAGGCAACAACTGGTTTGATTCCTGGCTTCACATATAGTTTTCTTAACATTGACATCACTGATCCCTGCACAGAGAGAAAAAAGCATCCTTAAATATTACTGTGCATTATCCAAAATGCTTTCTCAATGAGTATTTACACAATTTTTAAATATTCTGTTAAAACAATTACATAAAACAAAATAATTAACAGATTAATCATCCAAGCAGTATTATAACAATTATCAGTATTTGTTCACTACTGTTTATAACTGTAAATAGTTGCCTTATATACAATTGAAAATAAAATGAGTGAATTGACATTTTAAGAACAAGTAGCTACTTCAAACTATGGTCTGGGAAGAATCATGTATAATATGCCAACTTATAAAGCATGGTAGAGCACAATAAAGTAAGAATGAGAGCAAATAATGAATGCAACATATAGCCACTTAAAAGTCAACTAGGCATTCCGTTTTCTTAATTATTTAAATTGGTAACCATGGTACTTAAATAATTAAATTATGAAAATGCTACATCCCCCTTGATAACAAACCCTGAGTCTTGGCAATGTACAAGTTTAAAAAGGCCCTAACTGGGCCGGAGAGATAGCATGGAGGTAAGGCATTTACGTTTCATGCAGAAGGTCATTGGTTCAATCCCTGCATCCCATATGGTCCCCCTAGCCTGCCAGGAGTGATTTCTGAGCATGGAACCGGGAGTAAACCCTGAGCGCTGCTGTGTGTGATCCTAACTCCCCACCCCCACCCCCCAAAAAAGGCCCTAACTACCCGAGGGAGGGTCTTTTCAAAGCTATTATTGTGGAAACTTTTTCAAAGCAGCCTGAATTCTGCTGAAGAGAGCAGCATGAAAAATGCAACCTGTGAGAAAAAATGCTGGAAAAAGTAACCTGTACTCACAGGCATTAGGACCCTTAAACATTGGTTGCCTGTCTATGAGGCGTGCAAGAAAAAAGGGGGTTGAGACATAGCTTCAGCTGACATTCTAAATATTACTCAGATTTAACATCTATGTGGATTCAAATATTCTTTGAATATTTATTGAATAATAATAGTTATTATTATTCACTTTTTTAGAGACTCTTTTAAAGATTACTCAGACTTATAAATACACCTTATGAGGAACATTTGCGTAGATTCAAGTATTCACTATTTTTTATTTAGTGTTACAGAATAATTACTCCTCGGGAGCTGGGTGGTGGCGCTGGAGGTAAGGTGCCTGCTGCCTTGCCCGCGCTAGCCTAGGACGGACCACGGTTCGATCCCCCGGTTCCCATATGGTCCCCCGTGCCTGCCAGGAGCGACTTCTGAGCGCATAGCCAGGAGTAACCCCTGAGCGTCACTGGGTGTGGCCCAAAAACCAAAAAAAAAAAGAAAAAAAAATTACTCCTTCTCAAGTCTAGTTTTGCTGTTAGCTTATGGGCATTCATATCAAGGGTTAATATTTCAGGTTCCAGTTCAGAATCCATTAACTAGAATAAGATCGAAACAATATTAGCCACTAGGAAACAGTCCTTGTTATCTAGGAACTTCAGATTAGCAAAAAACAGCTTCAAAAGCGAAACTGCTCTACGTCAGAAATATGGCTTGAACAATTTGCCCCTGTGCTTTTTTTTTTTTGGTAAATCAGTTTTGTCTGAAAATTATGTTCTGTCAAGAAAATAAGTATAAATATTCCACCTTTTGCTTTGAATAACAGAACAGAGCTTGAACCCAGATTGAGTCTATGGCCTCTGTCTCCCACAGCTACTCTGTGCACCCACCTTGCAAGGGACCCCAGAAGATTCCTTAGTGTCAGCACTAGTCTGTCTGTGACATGAAAACATTAAAATATTTAAGGATATATTAAAATCTGATATTTCTTAAAAAATACTTAGTTCTAATGCCCACATTTTTAAAGATCAAGATTCAGAATCAATGACATAAACAAGATGATTTATTGAACAGGATGTTTAAGGAAAGTACAAGAACAGATTTATTTGGTTTGAAGAAGAGAGGCAGAGAGTAATCTATATCTATATAAACTTAGTTTTAAAATGCAACAAGTTGAATAATAAGTGATAGTAATTACATATCTAAGTTCTATAGTAACAGTAATAGCGAAGCAGGGAGTTTGTACAGGGGTGAATTACTGGCCTTGCATGTAAATTTGAATACCCAGCACCACATATCATTCTTTTAGCTCCAAAAAAGTTAACCTGAATAGAGCCAGAAGTAAAACCTGAGCATTGATGGATATAGCCCACAAACCAAAATAACAATTTAAAGAATTAGAAGAGAAACAAAGTATAATCTTGTCATGATATAAGTGAAAAAAATTTAAATTGGAATATTGCAGAAAGCAAGAAATAAAGTATTAATTATAAAGAGAAAAGTAGGGAAATTTTACAGACTTCAAAAATCTGTTTATTTATCTATATAAAGTTTACCTAAATGAACTTAATTTTGCCTAAATTCTATCTATCCACTGGGCTAGAATGATAATGAGCAGTAGGGAACTTGCCTTTCATACAGCCAATCTGGGTTTGAGGCTGAGCATACCATATCATCTAATCCCCTGAACCCTGTGAGAAGTGATCACTGGGTATAGAGACAGGAATAAACCCTGAAAACTGCTGGGTATATTAAAAAAATAAACAGAAAACTTAATCCAAGAAGATAATTTAAAGCAGCAAATTCGTACTGACAAATCCTAAAGCATGATCACAGAGAAATCATCTTTTCCAACACATTCTGGAACATGGCATCTAGGATACAGTGTAAAACTTCTTTACTTATAACGTATTTTTAAAACATTTGAACTATGACTGTTCTATGTAATGTTTAGGTAGCAAGATAAAGTAATATTTTTATTTCCCTATGAGTATTTGAAACCTTTTTTTTTTACAAAACAATGGAATAATTAAAAAATAGTTTAAGATTATTATATGAGTCTACTTCCTCAGGACATATAACATATGGCTGTGTGAATTGTTATCATAGAAAAATATAACTGTGTAGACCATTATTGTTTAGAGATGAATAATGCATTGATAAACCAAATGTTTTCCTACTTTGAGCAACTCACTGAGATGGTATATACATTCTAGTACTGGTTGCTAAAAAAATATAAAAATTCGACTAAATTAAGATTTGCATTTAAATGTTACTTTCCCAGAAAATCTTATAAATATGTAACTAATAGCTTATCAGTTTCGGATTCTAAATTTCAAATATTTTAAGCACAGAACTTATGCTTAAAATTTCTCATCAAAGAGCCGGGAGGTGGCGCAGGAGGTAAGGTGCCTGCTGCCTTGCCTAGGACGAACCACGGTTCGATCCCCCGGTTCCCATATGGTCCCCCGTGCCTGCCAGGAGTAACCCCTGAGTGCATAGCCAGGAGTAACCCCTGAGCGTCACTGGGTGTGGCCCAAAAAAAAGAAAAAAAAAAGAAAAGAAAAGAAAATTTCTCATCAGGATATTTTTAAAATTTAACCAAGGAAAAATACAAAAGTTTACAACTGATTAAAGAATTTCTTCATTTCACAAATATATTTTATAGGGGCTGGTGTGGAAGCACAGTGGTAGGGCATTTGCCTTGCACACGGCTGATCCAGGACATGGTCCCCCAAGCCAGGAAAGAGTTCTGAGGGCAGAGCCAGGAGTAATCCCCTGAGGGCAGAGCCAGGAGTAATCACTGAGCACCTCTGGGTATGACCCCCCCCAAAACAAATAACAAACAAACATTTTTAATTATGTTTGCCCAACTCATAGTTAACTTTAAATATTAATTTTACTCTTTAGAATAAGTGGAAAATTCAGAACATCTGCATACATTTAACATAACCAGTCAGATGCCTAAACAATGTTCTAAAAACAGTTGATTTTAAAAACAATTTATATTTATTTTAAGTGACAGGTTTCAGTCCCCAGAACTAATACATATGGCTTAAGTATATATGGTATGTGGAAATCTAAAGCAGCAGAGATTGGCATAATGAAAGTGTAAGGATCCAAGCAAATATATTTTCTTTATATTATATCCTGAATTTCCAAAACCAGAAGAACTAAATTTATTCCATAAATATTGATTATCTTTGAAATACTGTAGGACATGTAAAACTGAGTTGAAATTTAAGAAAGTAAGAATTTTAGATAAGTTCTTGAATCTCGTGAAACCAAGTTACTTACTTTAGATAACAGCTACCAAGCAGAAATTTTTTTCTGCACCACCACCTTCTGCCACAACGCGCTTGGTATTCATCAAAGTCCTCCATATGTTTTTCCAACAAATGAATGAGGGGCCAAGTAAGAGTATATGATTAAGCTGTTTGCCTTGCATGCGGCCAACTCAGAACGATCCTAGGTTCTATTCCAGGCATCCCATATGGTCCCTCGAGCCTGTCAGGAGCGGTTTCTGAGTGCAGAGCCAGGAGTAACCCCTGATAGTCGCCTGGTATGACCCAAAAACAAAACAAACAAAATGAATGAATATCCCGTCACCCACAAAACTGCTATTTTCCTCTTCCTAAGGAATGTTGGTAGAACTCACTAATTTCAGATACCAAGAAATCTATGTAGCCAACAACTTGGTATAGAATTAATCAGCTGGACTCCTTTACTATCTCCATATAAATCAAGACTCCTCTAGCCTACCTTCATCCATAAATGCATCTAAATTTCATGATAAGTGTTACTGTCATAACTGCTGTGCATGCTCCATTGACTGTCATTTGGAAAGTAGTTAAAATCATACTGTGGTATTACCTACAAATAACACTTCAGAGTTTGCATTCACCCAGCTCTTGCCCTCTATTAATATTGTCATTTTCCTATCAGAGAATGACTTAGTTAGGCCAGTTGCTCAGTATTTAATCCTGTGTCAGTGTAATTCTGAAATAATGTTTGGTATAATTGGCCATCACAGAGGTTTAGTCTGAGAGTACTTGACAGCCTCTAAAGTTTCTGCTTAGTAAACAAATGTACATAGAAGACTAAATGGCATAATTGAATCAAAACATATACAGGGATAACTTAGACTTTCTAGTTTTACAATAAATGATGCCTGATCTAATCATAGGGCAAGACTATCAGAGAATGGGCTGGAGCGATAGTATAATATGGAGTAATGTGTTCCAAGCAGTCAATCTGGATTCTATCCCCAGCAACCCAGGCATCATAGGCACCATAGGCACCATACATGGTCTCCAGTGCCCACCAGGAGTCCTTGATGCCAAGCCAGGAGGTAACCCCTGAGCACCGCTGGGTATGACCACAAAACAAACAAAAGGTTATCAGGGAAGAGCTATTGGGACTCCACTTGCACTTATTCTTTATAATCCCTATTTTACTTATTATTGCATTAAAATCACTTAATAGCTACAATGTGTTTGATTTGTCATAATAGGGGTGAAGAATATATATCAATTGTCAGAGTTTAATTTGATATTTAATATTAGTTTAATTATTAATTAAATTATTTATTAAAATTAATTAATGAAACTTAATACGTTTTGTGTCATTTCCATAATATATATTTAAAGTAACAGAAATACAGCTAGCTAACTTTTGTTATTTGTGTTACATTGCAGTGACTGACCTGAGCTCTAGTCTCAGCGTATCATAATGACTATTGAGCTCTGCCAGAATAATCCCTAAAAACAAAGACAGAAGTAAGCCCTGCACATTTCTGGGTGTGGCCAAAAACCCAGACATTTAAAAAAAGGTTTCTAGACTCCTTAAAAAAAAAAACACATAGTTTTCTGTACTTGGGGCCTATTTAATAATTCTCATACTTAGTAGCTTTTAATTACCTCTATCATTTTGCATATAATTTTCAAGCTACTAATATAATGTTTAGGTAATTGTCTAAATGTTAACTCAAAAAATAAAGGAATTTTATTCCGAATCTCAATTTAAGCAATTCTTTCAAATAAATATTGTTATTGGCTATAACACGCTTGTATCCAAGAGTTACCACCAAACTATTTATCTAATACTTTTAGCCTACCTATAGTTTCTAGCAGTGTTTTGTTTTGATATTTAGTGCTTTACTAAATTTTCCATTATTATGTTTTCTGAAACCTTACTTAGTATTTCATGATCACCGTTCAAAATCTATTATATTAAATATTTTTGAATTATTTAAAAAATATACCAGATGGTCTCCAACGTTAGAAATGCCCTATTTCAGGAGAACATATGGAGGTCCACTATATATTAGCTCATTACAGAAGGGGTTAGTCATTATATTTCTCACAGGCAGAAGAATCCTATTCAAGGATTTTTAAGTATATTTAAGAGCAGTCTTAAAACTGCGCATTCTAAGCACTGTAAAAATGTATTGAAATAAAAATCAAAGAGAATTAAATGGCACTCAATGTCATGTTTCTAGTCAGTGTGCAAACCTTCATTTAGTTGACTCTAGCACCAGATGTAACCCAATTAAATTCAACAGAGCACAGGTGTTCACGGGACGGAGTAACACAAAAGCAAACTTCCCTTTAGGGCTCTTAAAAATTAGAGTAGTTTAATTTTCATACACTTTCACAACAAAAAATCAAACAATAAAATATTGGATAAAAAAGAAATTATGTACAGCAGGGGAAAAACACAATCAGCATGAGCTATAACCCAATTAGGCTGAATAGCATTCAGGTGTTCACAAGAGCGCACTTAGTAAAATTTAACCAACACAAATCAAGTTTCTTTAAAGCTTCTTAAAAATAATGATTAAATATCCGTTTGTCTTAAATTTGCTTTAATATGAGTATGTTTTCTAAATATGAGTTGTTAAAAGTAGCTGTTATTGTAAATATGTATACAAATAAACACACAGATTGTGAGATTTCCTCATCCCTAACATTTAGCATTTGAAGGTATCCCTTTTAACAGATCTTGAAGTTTATTGATTCAGAAATAGTAATTTAACTTTTAAAATAATTCATCTACAGCAGTGGTCCTCAAACTACAGCTCACGGGCCACATACTGTATTTGTTCCCATTTTGTTTCTCACTTCAAAGTAAGATATATGCAGTGTGCATAGGAATTTGTTCGTAGTTTTTGTTTTTACTATAGTCCGGCCTCCAACAATCTGAGGGACAGTGAACTGGCCCCCTGTTTAAAAAGTTTGAGGACCCCTGATCTACAGTAACTTCATAATTTAGATGGTTTTAATTAAAGAATTAAGATATTAGAAAGATCTAGTGGAATACCCTGGTATTTTACTTTACATTATTTCTTGTATTTTTTGAATATCAGTAATATCAGTCCTATAGCTATCAACTTTTTAATGTAAAAATTTCAAGATTGTCAGACAAATTAGATTAAAAGTTTCTGTTCAAAAATATTTTTTGGGGGGTCACACCCGGCAGTGCTCAAGGGTTACTCCTGGCTCCATGCTCAGAAATTACTCCTGGCAGGCACGGGGGACCATATGGGGCACCGGGATTCGAACCGATGACCTTTTGCATGAAAGTCAAACGCCTTACCACCATGCTTTAGATGGGGCTGGAGCGGTGGCGTAGCTGTGTAGAGAGTTTGCCTTGGACGCAATTGACCTAGGATGGATTCAGTTTGATCCTTTAGAGGCCCATATGGTCCCCGAAGCCAGGAGCAATTTCTGAGTGCATAGCCAGTAACAACCCCTGAGTGTCACTGGGTGTGGCCCAAAAATAAAAATTTTTTTTTTTACACATGTTAGTAGAAAACCGTAAATTCTTTTTGCTTTGTTTTGTTTTTGGGCCACACTTAACTGTGCTCAGGGCTTACACCTGGATTCTGTACTCATGGTCCACGTCAGGCAATTCTTAGGGAACTATATGTGGTGCTGGGGATTGAACCTAGATTGGCAGTATGCAAAGCATGCACTGTGCTCACTGCACTAACTCTTTGGCCCCAAACAAGTTTAGATCTCTTGCTGCCTCATAACTTACCTGCTAAGAGTAACAAAGAGGCAGATGTTGACACAGGTCTTTCAATCTTTGTGAAGGACAGGAAATGGTAGACAATGACGCTGAATAATCCAGCATTGTTTTTTTTTAATAATATTTTATTTAAACACCTTGATACAAACATGATTGTGGTTGGGTTTCAGTCATGGTATACCATGTTCTAACACAAATTCCAACACCAGAGTTCACTTTCCTCTACTAATGTCTTCCATTTCCCTTCTACCCCTAATTTGCCCCTATGGCAGGAACTTAAACAAGTTTTAGGTCTGTAGTTCACAATACTTTGATTAGGGTTTAGTGCAGAAAATATTCTAACACCACACTCTCCATCTCCCTCCATTGCTATCACAGTGTCCTGTGATACTTTAAAGGAAGATCATGTAGTAATACTACTGTAAGCTATGTTACAATTTAAAGTTGTAACATTGATAATTTACCCATGTTAATACATATTTAAATATATCATTTCTGATTAATTTTATTTAATTATCAATGAATGCTTTGGTTTTATTTTCTTTTAGAAGTTATTTCCAATAAGATTTTAAAAACCATAATTCAGTAATATAGGTATTGTATCAATTGAGTATTGACTATATGGATAATGCATGCTTCTAAATTTCGTTATGAAGAGTTACACATTTCATTAAACAAAATCTATAACTAGTAGAGGAAATAAAAATGAATAATTATAAAAGATGATAGAAATGTCACATAAGTGAAATAATAATGTAGCACTGAAAAAAGAATAATTACTAGGAGCTAACTTAGTCCTTACAGGATCAAAATTAAAGTTCAAGTGAACTTTCCTTGCATGTGGCAACCCTGGTTTAATCCCTGACACCATATAGCCCAGGTTTGATTCTTGACACCACCCTGACACCTGAGGCCATTCCAGAAGTTATCCTTGAGCACTGATGGGTGTGGCTAAAAAGCAATCTATATAAATGAATAAAATGGTAAAATGGGATTAGTCCAGCTCCAGGCTTAGCTATTATTGGGTATAAAGGAGAAGATGAGGAATGAGAAATCAAAAGGTAGGCACACTGAGTACTGAGTATGTTTCTTTGAAGAGAAACATTGTATTCATGAGTAGTAAGTTATGAGGAAGTTGTTCTTTCATTTTTAAAGTTTTGTAATTGTTGTAGGTTTAAAAAAAATAAAAAACAGCTAGAGGGCCGAAACGATAATGCAGTTGCAGGATATTTGCCTTGCACATGGGGCCCGGGAGATAGCATGGAGGTAAGGCGTTTGCCTTTCATGCAAGAGGTCATCGGTTCGAATCCCGGTGCCCCATATGGTCCCCCGTGCCTGCCAGGAGCAATTTCTGAGCATGGAGCCAGGAATAACCCCTGAGCACTGTCGGGTGTGACCCAAAAAAACAAAAAAGCCTTGCACATGGCTGCCCAGGACGGACCTCGGTTTGATCCCTGGCGTCCCATATCGTCTCCCAAGCCTGGAGCAATTTCTGAGCACATATGCAGGAGTAACTCCTAAGAGTAACCAGGTGTGGTCCCAAAACAAAAATACCAAAACAGAATAAAACAAGCCAGAAAAGTAACATGTTATTTTGAATGTTATTAAATCCACAGTATCAGTTTCATTAACTTAATGTCTCGAGATATTCTGATAATGCTTTACAAGCAAAATTTGGGAGAGGAGAGGGAAGATCATTATAACACCAGAAATAATGAGTATCTGGAGTAAACATTTTGGGAAGGAAATAATAAATAACAGTAGTTACATTTCTTTGACGTTTTGAGGCTTAAAAAGCATAAAATAAAATTCAAAGTAATCGATAATTTAAAATAAGCTTTTCTTCTCAAATATAAGTACTCTTGAGCTACTCATATAAATATATTTATGTCTATATATTCTTTAAAATCTTTTTAATTTTAATTATTTTCTTTCTTTTTAAAATCTATTTTGGTTATGCAGAATATTGTTCTGGAGAGGTAGCATAGATTAAGATTTATGCCTTATAGTCAGCTGATTTGTGTTTGATTACCAGCACTACATCATGTTCCCCAAGCACTGTCAAGGTTGATCACTCAACACAGAGCAGGAACAGGTCCTGAACACTGCCAGATGTGGTACCAAACCAAATAAATATATATTTGTATATGTGTGCATGCATGCATCTTAATAAACATATTTGTACATATGTAGAGAATACTAACCTTCATTCAAAACTGAAAAATTGTATACTTGAGATAGATTCACTATTTCCCTTTATCTACTCCATGTTTCAATTATTTGCATTATTGAGTGCTCTTTTTTTATTCACATGAGAAAATATGTGTGTAACTAAATGTATAGACATGTATACATAGTATGAGATATAATGTATAATAGAATTATAATCAAGCTTTTTTACTCTTAAAATAAAACTTAAGATAATATACATGTGTTTTTAATTTGTTTCTTTTTGCATTATCACTTAGAAAACAACTCATCATTTCACAGATATAATCCTCCTTTATTTGTATAGAGCTTTGTATGTATTATCATATTTTATTCAACCAATCACTTGGTTTATATAGTTCAGTAAACTTCAACATTCCTTCCACGTTGTAAAGAAAACGTCAATGAGCAGCACTAACACGAGAGTCAGGCACTTGTCCTGCACGTAGCCTAATTGTATTGATAGCAGGCACCATAAATGGATCAAAGACCTGTGCCAGGTTTGATTCTTGAGCACAGAGTCAGAATGAATCCTTGCATATGCTTATTTTTGAACTTTCAGACATCATTTTCCATATTAAAATTGAAATTCTCCTGTCATATATGAGGTGGTTTGTCTCTTTTTAAAATGTATAGAATCAATTTTACATAATTCTATTTGTGAGACTACATTTTTTTCTCCATGCAAAATAGTTCATTTGTTGCATATCTTTTTTAATTATATTCCATGGTACTATTTTGAACATTCTGTAAATGTAAATGTATAGTGGCTGTTGGAGTCAGCCGATTTTCACTCGAATTTGCCCTACTTTTGGAAGTGGGCTTTGTTTTTCAATTAAGGTTTCCTGGGAAGACTTGAGGGGAAGCAGCCATATTGGCTAGCCATTCCACTTGGAGGAGCCTGCTAGCTGGTGATGTTCAGCTTGCGATGTGGGTTCTGGCTTGTTGTTCTTTTCAAACCGTGTATGTGGAATATTTCCTGTATTGGATTTACTACTGGATTTGCACCTCTCATCCTATCCTGATTGAAGGCGTGGGAATTTCACTCCCTGAATGGGGTTTGTGGAATACTCAGCCTAATATTTCATATGTGGCTACTACATATTTCATTTTATACTAATACACCTACTTTGGAAGATAAAAATATTAAAAATTTTATAATTTTCTCCAGTGCAACATTCCCATCGCCATTGTCCCAAATCTCCCTCCTCCCACCCACCCCCCGCCTGTTCTCTGGACAGGCTCTCCATTTCCCTCATATATTCTCATTATTAGGACAGTTCAAAATGTAGTTATTTCTCTAACTAAACTCATCACTATTTGTGGTGAGCTTCATGAGGTGAGCTGGAACTTCCAGCTCTTTTCTCTTTTGTGTCTGAAAATTATTGTTATTTCAAGAATGTCTTTCATTTTTCTTAAAA